>PVIW01007857.1:0-67570 GCA_004026585.1 Noctilio leporinus | reverse complement strand
GGTAGAGATGTATTCTTTTAGTCTTTTTTTGTCTGGGAAGCTCCTTATTTCTCCTTCTATCTTGAATGAGAGCCTTGCTGGGTAGAGTATTCTTGGTTGCAGGCCTTTGTTTACCATTACTTGAAATACTTTTTGCCATTCCCTTCTGGCTTGAATTGTTTCTGTTGAATAATCATTTGATAGCCTTATTGGAGCCCCTCTTTATGTTATTAGTCTTTTCTCTCTTGATGCTTTTAGGATTCTCTCTTTGTCTTTGAAATTCGCCATTTTAATAATAATGTGCCTTGGTGTTGGTCTGTTTGGGTTGATCCTCATTGGGACCCTCTGTGCTTCCTGAACTTGAGTAATGTTTTCACTCATCATGTTAGGGAAATTTTCTATCATGACTTTTTTGAACAGGTTTTCCATTCCTTGTTTCTCTTCTCCTTATGGTATCCCTATGATATGGATGTTGTTACATTTCATGTTGTCCTGCAGCTCTCTTAACCCCTCTTCAGTCTTGTTCAGCCTTTTTTTATTCTCTTGTACTGTCTTGGAGTATTTGTCTACATTATCCTCCAACTTGCTGATCCGGTCCTCTGCTTCCTCTAGCCTGCTGTCGATTCCTTCTACTGTATTCTTCAGTTCAGAAATTGTATTCTTCATTTCCTCCTGGCACTTATTGATAGTTTCCATGTCCTTTTTCATGCTGTTGTAGTTCTCAGTAAGTTCCTTGTAACTTCCCTGGAGTTCTTTGTAGTTTCTCTGGAGTTGTTTGTAGTTCTCCTGGAGTTGTTTACAGTTTTCTTTGATGTGGCTGAGCTCACTGAGCTTCTCTATCATCATTCTTTTGAATTCCTTATCTGATATTCCAGGTGCCTCTGTTTCATTTTGTGTTGTTTCTGGGGATTCTTCCTTTCCTTTTGGTGATGGACTGATTCTTTTTTTCCCCATTTTGGGTGTCTGTTCTTGCTTGCTTTTTATTTAGTTATTTTTGTTCTTTCCTAGGGTTAACCTGCTTTGCTTCCTTGCCTTGGTTGAGCACCCTTCTGTGATAGGAAATTTGTGGAGTTCAATGTTGCTGTCTCCCAGATTTTCTCCACTTGCTGTTCTTGGTGTGTCCTTTATTTGGGCTGTCTGGTTGTATTCTGGGCCTGTGGGATTTTAGCAGAAAAAAACAAAAACAAAAACAAACAAACAAAATAAACCAAACCAATCCAAACAAAACAAAAATACAAAAGGAAAAAAGAAATTAAAATGCTAATAATAATAAGAAGAAAGCGTTTAGATGGCTGTTCACCCTTAATAATCCCTGACTGGTCCAGATGGAGCCTGGATCTGAGGGCTACTGTCCTGCTGGTCTCCTCTGCCTCTGGGCTGTGCTCCCCTGTGTCCAGATGCTGACCGCTCCAATTCTTAGGGTCCTGAAGACATCTCACACTCCCTATCTTGTCCTCTAGCTGCTCTGGTACTCAAGAACACCATCAGCACTGCTCTTTACTCTGTCGCCATCTTTCCTCCTATATCTGTAACATTTTTTAACATGGCTGCGCTGTTAAAATAGTCCACACTCTCACCCCCAAAGTTGTATTTACCTAGAAACTCCTCAGAATGTGACCTTACTTGGAAATAGGGTTTTTTGCAAGTGTAATTAGTTAAAATTAGGTTACATGGGTTTAGCATAGGCCCTAAATCTAATGTGACTGGTGTTCTTATAAAAAGAGGAGTGGAAGATTTAGATGCGGAGGTGAAGAGAGATACAGGTGGGGGGAGGCCATGTGATGACTAAGGTAGAGATGAGACTTACACTGTCTGGAGTTAAAAGAAACAAGGATGGATTCTTCCCTAGAGGCTTCAAAGGGAGCATGGACCTGCTGACTCCTTGATTTTGGATTTCTAGCCCCTTGAACTGGGGAAGAATAAATTTCTGTTATTCTAAGCCACCCAGGTTCTAGTGATTTGTGATCAAACTGATACAATAGTCACAGTCATTCATTTATAGCTTTTACACCACAAAGGCAGGGGTGAATAGCCACAACAGAGACCCAAAATGCCTACCATATTTTCTCTTTACAGAAAAAAGTTGATGACCTTTGACTTAGATAAAATAAACCAAGTCTTTAAAAGCCATAAACTACCAAAATGCACCCAAGAAAAATAAATAACTAGAAATAATTAGAACAATCCTGTATCCATTAAAGAAATTAAATTCATAGTTTAAAAAACTTTTTTAAAATAACAAAAAAATATCTCTTGGCTTGGATGGTTTCTCTTGTAAATTCAGATGAACATTTAAAAGAGAAATAACACCAATTTTATACAATCTCTTCCAGAAAACAGAAGAGAAGGGAAAACTTCCCAACTCATTATATAAGACTAGCGTAATCCAAATGCTCAAAGCAGAGGAAGGCAGAAGAGAAAAACACTACAGACCAATATATCCTTCATGAACATAGAAACAAAAATTGTAAACAACATACTATAAAATTGAATATGCAATGTACATGAAGAGAAGAATGCATCATGACCAAAAGGAGTTTATCCCAGGAACATAAGGCTGGTTCAATATTTAAAACCAACCAATGTAATCCATCATACTAACAGACCAAAGATGAAAATCCACATGATCATATCAAACTGAGATAATAAATGTATACTGCTTGAAACTGTTATGTTTTGTGATAATTTGATACTCATCAATAGATAATTAATATTATCGACACACTTGGTGGCCCTTCTGTTTCTCCTGTGAATCTTTCCCCACTCATCTCAGGTCCCCTGAAAAAATATTTTGATAACTCTTAGGTAACCACTAACCAGAATGCATTATCTTTCTCCTGCTTTAAAAAAATACTTGTATTCTATATGCCTACACCCTCAAGCCATATGGCATATTCTACATGTTTTAAAATTTTACATAAAATGATAGCATGTTGTGTGTGATTCTTCTGCTACTTATTCTTTTTAATATTATTATATTGCGATTCATCCATGTTATGCATGTGGGTCTTGTTCATTTATCCTTATAGTGGTACAACATTTCTCTGTGGGATTGTGCCACAATTTATCCATTCTTCTATTCGTGGACATTTAATTTGTTTTCAAACCTTTTGTTTTTCAGGTGTTGCTGGGAACCTTCCTGTCCATGTCTCTGTGCGTTAATGTGCAGGAATTTCTCTAGGGAGGGGAAAGCTTGGTCTAATCTTTGGGTATTAAGACTTCTTTTCTCCGAGAGTTCATAATGAAGTGGTCACAATCCGAGCTGAGTGTTTGGTGTTGTCTGTGTGTGTAAGGGGGTTGGAGAGGAAGATTCATGACAAAATAACAAAGAACAATGACCACAAGTCACTGAGCCCTGTCTGTGTACCTGACCAAGCAATTGAACTACTTACCATAGACCAGTCCTGTTGGAAGGGAGATTTAAATGCTATTGGTCAAACTTGCTGGGAACCTCTTGCTCTCTCTTGATTCGTGCCTTGTCAGTGTAGTTTGTCTCTCAATTTCTCTTCCCTATCCAAATCCTGCAACTTTCGTCAAGGGTTTATTGAGAAGGCAAGGGGAGCAGGAGGGGAGAGGAAGAAGACTTACCTCCCCAATCTCTGCCGTGAGTGAGGGGCTAAGGTCTGCTACTGAGCTGGGCTGAGGGAAGAGGTGTAAGACCACAGGGAGAGAAAAATGGCAGAAACAGAGGGAAGGGTTTTGCAGGTGGGTGAAAATGCCCCCTTCCTCTGCAGAGCTCAGGACCACTTCTGTTTGAACCGGAAGTGCGCAAAATGTATGTGAGCATCACAGACTGTGAGATGCCACAACCATGCATGCTCACAACAATATACACACAACTTATAACAGCAAGCACACACACCATGCCCACACACATCTGTGCATTCAAAAAAACACGTGTGCACATTGCGATGCACATACATCCACACACCCCACATGCACACCCAGGCACACACTGCACATACTTTTTCTTGGTCAAATAAAAGTGGAAAATTATTTATCATCTAATCCTGCCTTGTAGATTCCTGTTGCACATCAGAATATCAAAGGCTTCTAGAAGCCCAGCATGAGAGAACTTCCTCTCCCTTCTGTTTAGGACCCTTCACTTGTTTCCTATCATTTTCTTCCTGATTATGTCCTTTGTGTGGTTATTTGTTGTTCAGCATAGAAATAGATCGTATTTTTTTAATTAGGAAAATAATACATGCCCGTTCCAACAACAAAAAAAGTTAGATAATGCATTGGAGAGAAAGAACAAAGCAAAAGGCACAGAGAAAAACTATTGCTAGCTTGTTGGTGTATATTCTTCCAAGATTTTTTTCTCATAAATGTGCACAAGCATTTCTCTTTTTTATAAATGTTTCATAACTTGTTTTTTCATTCAATAATATAAATCTCTTAAAGATCATATGGCATTGCATATTATGGCTTGTGGCAGGTTTACTTTTCAAACATGTAATTCCCACCTCATAAGCTCTTACAGGACCTCTCCACTCCCCATCAGTAACTGGTGTTTGAGTCTCCTATCTTGGAAGCTGGGTTGGCCTTTATGACTGTGACTAAACACAATGTCATTACCCATAGAAATCCCAACTTGCCCTCTTGGGACCCAGCCACCATCCTGTGAGGAAGCCCAACGGGTCATGAAGAGGCTCATGTGGAGAGAAACAGGGGTCCAAGGCCCTAGCCCCAGCTGAGCTCCCAGCCGAAGGCCAGTACCAACTCACCAGCCAGGTGAGGAAGTCACCTTTAAGTGACTCCTTCAGCCTAAATCAAGCTGTCCTGACTGGTGCCACAGAGAGCACACAGCCGCCTTGCTGGGCCCTGCCCAACTTGCAGATATGTTGGAAAATAAATGATTGTTGTCTTAATCCACTGAGTTTTGGGAGCTGTTTATTACACAGCAGTAGTTAGCTAGAGCATGGATGTATCATGCTTTACATAAGCATTACACTATTTCTGTATATTGAGGTTGTTTCCCATCCTCTGGTGTTCATATCTAACTTTCTTCTTCTGTCTGTCCTGTCTTCTGGGTGGCTACAGCCCTGTCTGATAGGTTTGAGGCCAGTGATGGGTTGGATGCACACAGCAGGAGCTCAGTATATGCTTATTGCAGAGGTTAGTGATGGGAAAGGGTGGTCTCAGGGACCTGGGAGGAGGGGTGCTGCCTTCCCACACTCCTGCTCCTGGGACATAGGCTTTTGCTGCTCTTACCAGGGCACCTCTCTCATTGCACATCTGTGTCTTCTTCTGGAGCAGGGTCTCCTGCAGTGAGCTGAGGGTAAAGTGGTGCAGGGCCAGCTGCCTGGTTTGAGGAGAGGCTGCAGTTGCTGGCAATGATGCCCATAGTTCTGCTGGGGGTGGGATCAAGGCCTCTCTCTCAGGAGGCAGTGACCCACCCTCACAAATGTGTGTGCACAGGCACGCGCGCGCGCGCACACACCCACACACCCTCTTGCTGCCACAGAGATGGGGCTACTCTGAGATGGCTTTGTGGGGTGAGCAAGGTCACTGGCCATCTGGGTCACCATCCACCTAGGTCTCCTCATGGCCAGACATAAGGACCGTTCTCTGCCTGTCTGGCCAGCCCTGGGCTGCTGACGTGGAAGGTAGGCCAGACAGAGGCAGCCAGAGAACGTTTGGGAGGGAGCTGCAGGAGTCTAGAAACACGGCCGCCCCTTGGCAGAGCTCTCACCTCTGGGATCTTATGGGTTAGGAGCTCCCCGCCACCCCACACCCAAGCCCCCGACCCTGGGCTCAGACTGTAGCTCTTCCCCAACCCAAATGAGTGTTTTCTGAGGCCAGATAGAAAAATCTAGGAGCTTTCTTCATAATAATTGCTGAAGCCAGCTTCCAAAAACTATCAGCAGAACTGGAGGGGACCTCAAGCCTATGGTGTCCAGGGCTCTGCCTGTTTGAATGTGCACATGATTTAGTGAGTTTGGCGAAAGGCCCGAGGTCCTACATTTCTAACTACTCCCAGGTAATGCTGATGTTGCTGGTTAGTGAGCTACCCTTTGAGGCTTAGAGGACCACCAGGGAGGCAAATGGATGGACTTCGGCCTACACCACACCAAAAATTCCGATGGTGGAGGCAGACAGCAGGAAGGGTTTCCCCTTGGCGAGAAATGAATGTACTAGGACTGCAGGGAGGGATCTGCTCAAGAGGCAGGATCTCTCCCTTGGTTGAACAATTATCCTGTGAGGCTCAGGTGCCATTCAATGTGGAGGCAGGAAGAGAGCCAGGCCACCATCCAAGCTTTTGTATTATGAGGAAGTGCTGTCCTTGAAAGTGAACAAGACCTGGCAAGAAACCCCTCCCTGGTGTTCATGAAAAACACCTTGCCCTGAACACTGCCAGCCTCATCAGTAGCACCCTAACTGAAAAGTTCCCTCCTGTTTCTCCTACCAGCAGAAGCATATGGTCAGAACTCTGACTGCCACCAGGAGACTTAGGTTTGCTGCGTGACCCCTGACAAATCAGTGAACCTCTCTGAGTCTCATTCATCAGAGGAGAGAGCCCACCACTTGGGCTTATTGTGGGTTAAATGTGGTGCTGTCAGGGAAACAGCTGGTGATGTAAACTAGCACACATGCATGGTGAGCTATTACTACAGTTTAACATGTCCCTTACTGTGGTGGCAGCATTTCAGGTCCTCCATCAGGTGACATGACAGCTGCCTGCCCTCTGGGGTTGCAGAGTCTAAGGCAGGAACAAGGCCTTGATGCATGCGTTCCTCTTAGTAGTCAAGGCCTGTCTTCAGGAGTCCCATTAGGACCTGCTGGGCCCCATAGCCACACGATATATGCAGCCCTGCCAGGTGGGTCAGATGCCTGTGGAAGCCACGTCGGTCTGCCTGTTCAGTTCCCTCCCCGGGCCCCAGGAGCTGACAGCCCAGAACACTGAGTATTAGCCAGTCGCTGTTCTTTTCTCAACAACGACGACAACGACAACGACGACAAATGACCCTATTAAAACAACAGTGTGATTTAGTTAATTATTCTCCATAGTAAGTCAGTAACTGTAGGATACAGTTCATCCAGCCTCCTGCTGTTTGATCTCATCTCCTAAAATCCCATTTTGCACTTGTCACTGCATCTCCTCCCTCAGGAGCTTTCGGTGGCTCCCAAGGTTGTGTGGGATAAACCCCCAATCCTAGGTCTGAGACTTCAGGTCCTTCACCATCTGGGCCCACCCTGCTTTCCTGCCTCGCAGACAGGACTCTACACTCTGGATAAACTAGGCTGTCTATTTCCGGTTCTTGTCTTCTTCCTTCAACTGAGGCCCTTTAAGATTCTGGTCAAATCCAGCTTCCTCCATGAAATCTTCTTTGACTGCCACAGCCTAGAGTTTCTTGAAGTAAACTTGTGCCATCAGCATCAGAATCATGTGAAGTGTAGGGGGTGGGTATTTAAAATTCATAGGCCCCACCCTAGATCTATTGGACCAGACCACGTGAAGGGAGAGAATGTCTGGGACTTTACTTATCTGGCAAACCCTACCCCCATCCCATCGTGTCCCAGTCCTTGGTAATTGGCTGTCTTGCTCTGCACCTCTGTAGTAGCCCTTGAACCTGGATCTCTCATCTAGACATATCACAGGTAGGAATATGATGATCTAGACACTGCAAAGTACCCTCTCTACAAAACTTGGATCTTAGTTCAGGTACCAGGATAATAAACTGTATTTAATAATGGGGGGCTTGGGAACAGTCAGGGGAGTCCTCAAGACTGCCCTCAGGGAACACACTGATATCAGCTCTACAATAGGGTAACTACAGGCAAGGCAGAGAGAATGATCTGACACTCCTGCTTTAAGCGGGAACTTAAATGGCCAGTGTCCCCGGGCTTCCAACCAAAGCTATTGCAAAGCCTCTCTGGAGGAAAACATTAGGGGAAAAATAATAATAATAATAATAATAATAATAATAAAACACTTTTCATGATTAAAGTTCACCAAACACTTATGAAAATGAGCCACCATAAGTGAGAGTCAGCAGAAACCATAAACAACAGATGTGAATTCCCTAGGAGTTCAGATACTAGGATAATTAGATACTGTACAAAATAATTATGCATAAAATATTTTTAAATTAAAAATAGTATGGCAAAGATAATCATGCAACAAAGGCTTGAAAAATAACAAGGCAGATATTTTTAAGTATATATTTATTGATCATGATATTACAGTTGTCCTAATTTCTTTTCCCCTCCACCCAGTACCCTCCTTCCCTCCAGCAATCCCATTTTCCTTAGCTCATCTCTATGGATTGTGCATATAAGTTCTTTAGCTTCACCCTTTCCTATATTATTCTTAACTTCCCATTATCTATTTTGTATCTACTAATTATGCTTCTTCTTTTTTTAAATTTTATTGTTGTTGTATTACATCCATCCCCTTTTTGCTCCCCTCTGCCCTCTTCCCCACCCACCCACTCCCCCACAAAGTCAACCCCACCTGTTGTCCATGTCCATGGTTCCTTTATACTAGGTTCTTGTCTAAACTGCTCCCCTTCCTTGCCTCTGCCTCCCCTCTCCCCCGATCCCCCTTCCCCCTGACCACTGAAGGCTTATTCACTGTATTCATATATTTCGTTCTGTTTTGCTTGTTGTTAGTTTTGTTCATTATTGTCCTGTAATGGGTGAGATCATATGGTATTTGTCCTTCACTAACTGGCTTATTTCACTAAGCATAATACTCTCCAGTTCCATCCATGTTGTTGCAAAGGGTAGGAGTTCCTTCTTTCTTTCTGCTGTATAGTATTCCATTGTGTAAATGTACCAAAGTTTTTTGATCCAGTCATCCACTGATGGGCACTTAGACTGTTTCCAGCACTTGGCTATTGTAAATAGTGCTGCTATGAACATAGGTGTACATAGGTTCTTATGAATTGGTGTTTCAGGATTCTTTGGGTATAGTCCAAGTAGTGGAATTGCTGGATCAAAAGGCAGTTCCATTTTTAGTTTTTTAAGGAAACCCCATACTGTTTTTCACCTGGGGTTGCACCAGCCTGCTAATTATGCTTCTTAATCCCTGTACCATTTCCCCCCCACTTTCCCCTTCCAGCTGATAACCCTCCAAATGATCCCCAGTTATTTGGGGATCAACCCTTAGTTGGTTTTTTGCTTTTATTTTTTAGATTCTGTTGTTGATACTTGTAAGTTTGTTGTCACTTTAATAAGCATAGCTTTGATATTCTTTTTCTTAAATAAGCCCCTTTAACACTTCATATAATAATGGCTTATGATTAGGTACTCCTTTAGCTTTACCTTATTTGTAAAGTACTTTATCTGTCTTCCATTCTAAATGATAGCTTTGCTGGATAGGGTAATCTTGATTGTAGGTCCTTGCTTTTCATCAGTTTGAATACTTCTTGCCAGTCCCTCTTGCCTGCAAAGTTTCTTTTGAGAAATAAGCTGATAGTCTTATAAGAAACCCTTTGTAGGTAACTTTTGTTTGTTCTTTTTCTGCTTTTAAGATTCTCTCTTTATCTTGAACCTCTGGCATTTTAATTATAATGTGTCTGGTGTGATCTTCTTTGGATCTAGCTTGTTTGGGACATTCTGTGCTTCCTGGACTTGTATGTCTATTTCCTATGCAAAGTTACTGAGGTTTTCCTTCATTATTTTTTTCATATAAGTTTTCAGTTTCTTGCTCTTCCCCTTTTCCTTCTGGCACTACTATGATTCAGATGTTGGCATATTTAAAGAGAGGTTCCTAAGCCTCTCTGTTTTTCTCAATTCTTGTGTCCTCCTTCTGTACTGGTTGACTGTTTATTTTTTTCCCTATGTTCCAAATCATTGATTTGAACCCTGGTTTCTTCCCCTTCACCCTCTGTTTCATGGATTTTTCTTCATTTCACATAGCCTAGCCTTCACTTCTTTCCATCTGAGTTTGCCATGCTCAAGCATGTCTGTCAAGTCTGTGAACATCTTTATCACCAGTGTTTATCACCATTAGTTTGGCTATCTCCTTACTGCTTAGTTCTCCCACTAGAACCTTGATCTGTTCCCTCTTTTGGGCCATATTTCTCTGTCTCCTCAACTTGGCAGGCTCCTGTGTTTGCCTGTGTTTCAGGTAGAGCTGTTGTATCTGTTACATTGTAAGGGGTGGAGCCTTAGGCATCTGTCAGTGCAGGGCACTTTCACTATGTTGTGGTGCTGTATGTAGGGGAGGGGTCTGAGAGGGAGCAATGTTGCCTGTTCAGCACTCATTTTGTTTTTCAGGCACTTCTCCCACTTCCCATACTGAACTGGTGCCCCTCTAGCTGTTGCACTGGCTGGGGTTCCCAGAGTGGGTGGGTCTACGGACATTTTAAGACCATGGGTGCCCTCTAAACAAGTGGACTCTGCTGAAAGACCAGCAGATTTTTCCACTGCCCCAACTTCTACTGGTTTTCATAGTCAGAATCAATGAGGCTTTATTTTCCCTGACGCTGGAACCGTGCACTTTCTGCTGGCCAGCCACAGCTACTGCCTCCAAATTGCATCTTCTCCACCCCAACTCCACTCACCTTACCTGTCTGGATGACTATTTCTTCTTTATATCTTTATTTGTTGGACTTCTATGCAGCTCAATTTTCTGGCACTTCTGGTTGTCTCCAGTTTTGAGGTAAATGTATTCTTTCTTAGTTGTGGAGGGAGACATGGCATGTCTCCTTATGCCTCAATCTTGGCTGGAAGTCCAACAAGGCAGATTTTTTAAAAGGAAAGAATAGGCTCATAATAAAACCAAATTGGTGACTGGGCCATACAGGAGAATAGACATAGATAAAGAGGGAATTAATGAAGTGGAGACCAGAGCTAAAAACTGCACTCTGATTTTGGCACAGCAAGTCAAGGACATAAAATATGAGAGTGGCATAAAATGGTATCATAGGCTAATTGGAGTCTCAGAAGAAGAAAAAGAGAGCAGAGGAATTACTTGAAACAATAATGGTTGGAAATTTCCCATTCCAATTAAAAATGTGAATTCACAGAGCCAGGAAGCACAATGAAAAGTGGGATGAATACAAAAAGGTTCATATGGACCACCTGGCCAGGCTGCCTGAATTTTGTGGATTCAGAGACCAGCAGGTTCTAACTGGCTTCCCTCCTAAAGATGGTGCTTGGCTATTAAGAGAAACTTATCATGCAGAACATCAAACAGAAAGGGAAAATTCTAAAGGCAGCTAGAGAGAAAAGGCAGATCTGGTGCCATGGCTTCTAATGCCAGCCCCCTAAAGGTGAGCATGCCTAATCTCTCCGGCCAGATCCAAGTTCCATAAGGCCCAACCCTCTATCATCTGTGAGCCCTCAGGTACATTACTAATCTGAATGTCTGGGTTTTCAATGGTAAAAGTTCAAGGAACATGTGGCAGAATTATAGAAAAGAATCTTGGCTTTGGAGACAAGCAGGCCTGGGATAAATTCTGGCCCTGCTATGCACTGCCTATGATCATTTTTGTTTTTCTGGTGCCAGTGCTCGCACAATCATTGACTTGTGTGTTGCTGTTGAAGTGGAAAAGAATGAAGAGCAAGATAACACCCATGTAAGGGTTCTGACTTTTAAAAGATTTACTTAAGTACCTACTCTATGCTCAGACATGCCTCAGAGATTCTCTCAGGGAACCCTTGAGACGTCCCTGTAAAGTGGTCATCATTTGTAGAGGGGACCTCAGGGGCCAAGCATGAGAAAATCATTCTGCTTGACTTACCGTGTATTCTCATTGGTCAATGCAAAGCCCCCTCTGTCTTCATTTTCTTTCCTTTCCTAAATCCCTGACCCCTACTCGCATTCTCTCTCCCTGACAACCAGCACATATTCTGACGTACTTATTCTATGTCCCTGACCATGTATGTCTACATTTGTTAAACATATAGTGTTGGTTTGCCTGAGAACATGTTTCTAATTTCCATAAATTACGTTGTGCTACAGACCCTAATTTTGTTTTTTCCCCACCCAACATTATATTATGTTTTTTACTGTTCTGTATTCTTCTATTTTATTGTGTACATTGAGTCATTGCCAACAAAGTCATATTTTTTCTTTATAAAGTCATGAGTTTCCAGCCCCTATTATATTGTCTTCTTATATAGATATTACATATCTCTGTTAGTAATACTTGTATGAGCAAACCAAACAATTGACCTTCCTCCCTCACTTAAAAATTCCTATCTGTTCTTTTCTTTTTTTCTGAGTATAATAGGCATTAGAAAAGAACCTTCTCTTTTTGCTAGAACCAGACCAAAGTTAAGAAAACATTGATAATTGTTGTACAGAAAAATAAGCCTTTTCTTGCAGAAATGTCTTTGTTGTTTAAGAATCAAAAATCTTAAACAGTTTTTTTCCACTGAAATTTCTTGGTATATTTAACCCACTCTTTAAATCTCCTGGAGAGATTTAAGATTCAAAGTCTCTTTCTTTTCTTTCTCCAAAATATTTCTTTCTTTTCTTTCTCCAAAATATTTCTTTTCCTTTCTTCCTTTTTCTTTCTTTCTTTCTTTTCTTTTGTTTCTTTCTTTCAAAGATTTTATTATTTTCAAAGAGAAGGGCAGGGAGGTAGGAAGAAAAGGATAGAAGCAGCAATGTATGGTTGCTTTTCACCTGCCTCCAGCTAAGGACCTGGCTGGAGACCTGGCTTGCGACCTAGCTATGTGCCCTGACTGGGGAATTGAACCAGAGACCTTTGGATTCGCAGGCCAGCGCCAATCCACTTAGCCACACCAGCCAGGGTCTTTCTTGCTCTCTCTCTCTCTCTCTCTCTCTTCCTTCTTTCCTTCCTTCCTTTCTTTTTCTGTCTTTATTTCTTAGTTGATAATGCTATTACATTTGTCCCAACTTTTTCCCTTTGCCTCCCTCCACCCAGCAGCCCTCTCACTCCAGCCATCCATCCTCCTAGTTTATGTCCATGGGTCATGCATGTGAATTCTTTAGCTTTATATTTTCTTGTACTATTTTTAACATCTCCCTGTCTATTATGCATCCACCAACTATGGTTCTTAAACACTGTGCCTTTCCCCCTTCTTTCCCTCCCCCCTCCCAACTGACACCACTCCAAATGCTCCCTATGTCTTTGATTCTGTTCCATTTCTGGTTGTCTGCTTAGTTGCTTGTTTGTTTTAAGATTTTATTTATTATTTCCAGAGAGAGGGGAAGGGAGAGAGGCAGAGAGGGAGGGATACATCAGTGTATGGTTACCTTTCATCTGCCTCCAGCCATGGATGCGGCTGGAGACCTGGCTTGCAACCTGGCCATGTGCCCTGGCTGGGAATCAAACCAGCAACCTTTGAGTTTGCAGACCGGCACCTTATCCATTGTGCCACTGGCCAGGGCCTAGTTTTTAGTTTTTAGATTCTGTTGTTGATAGTTGTGAATTTGTTGTCATTTTAATGTTCATAGTTTTGACCCTCTTTTTCTTAAATAAGTCCCTTTAACATTTCATATAATAATGGCTTGGTGAATGTGTACTCCTTTAGCTTTACCTTATCTGAAAATCACTTTACCTGTTTTCCATTCTAAATGATAGCTTTGCTGGATAGATTAATCTTGGTTGTAGGCCTTGTTTTTCATCACTTTGAATACACCTTGCCAGTCCCACTTGCTTGCAAAGTTTCTTTTGAGAAATGAGCTGATGATAGGCTTATAGGAACCCCTTTATAGGTAACTCCTGTCTGTTCTCTTCCTGCTTTCAAGATTCTCTCTTTATCTTTAACCTTTGGCATTTTAATTATAATGTGTCCTGGTGTGATCCTCTTTGAGTCTAGCTTGTTTGGGACTCTCTGTGCTTCCTGGACTTGTATGACTATTTCCTATACCAAATTAGGGAAATTTTCTTTCATTATTTTTTCACGTAAGTTTTCAATTTCTTGCTCTTCCTCTTCTCCTTCTAGCACCCTTATGCTTGAGACATTGGCATATTTAAAGTTCTCCCAGAGGTTCCTAAGCCTCTTTGATTTTTTCAATTCTTGTCTCCTCTTTCTGAACTGGTTGATTGTTTATTTCTTCCTTACATTCCAAATAATTGATTTGAACCTTGGTTTCCTTCCCTTCACCCTTGGTTTCATGTGGAGTTTTCTCCATTTGACATAGCCTAGCCTTCACTTCTTCCCAAGTTTGTTATATTTAAGCTTATCTGTCAAGTCTGTGAGCATCTTAATCGCCAATATTTTGAACTCTGCATCTGTTAGGTTGGTTATCTCCTTGGCTGTTAGGTTGGCTATCTCTTTGTTGCTCAGTCCTCCCACTGGTACCTTGATCTGCTCCCTCTTTTGGGCCATACTTCTCTGTTTCCTCAGCTTGACAGCTTTCTGTGTCTGACTCTGTGTCTTAGGTAGTTCTGTTGCACTTGTTACATTGTAAGGGACAAAGCTTTAGGAATTCTTCAGTGCAGGGTGACTCATTTCACCACAGTTGTGTTCCTATATGTGGGGGAGGGGTCTGAGAGGGAACAATGCTGCTTGCCTGTTCCAGCAGCAGTTTCTTCCTCCACCCCAACCCCCACTTGGCTTCACAGTCAGAAGCAATATGGCTCTATTTTTCCAGGTGCTAGAACTGTGGGCTGCTTGGTCTGGCCCTGAGATCATTTCCCAGATTTAAATGTGTGACTGCACTTTTTTCTGTGGACTCAGCTACAGTGTTGTCATTGCCACTCTCCTCCTGGGCTCTGCCCCTCCCACCTGTCAGGATGAGCATGTGTTTACTTCTTTGTTGCAAACTTCCATGTAGTTCGATTTTCTGAAATTTCTGTGTTGTTTTTATTTTTTGAGGTAGATGTAAATTTCTTCTAGTTGTGAGGGAGATGCAGAGTGTCTACCTATGCCTCCATCTTGGCTGGAAGTTCTCAACATTATATTTTAAATATCAATCCCTGTATCTGTCTGTACATCTAGCATTGTTTTTCATTGCATCTTGGCATTTTATAGTGTTTCCACTTAATAGGTGAGATAACTGAGGCTCAAAGAGCCTAGGTGACCTTTCCCAAAGTCATACAGACTGTAAGGAGCTAGCCTTGGTCAGAACTTTCACAGCAGGCCTCTCTTCCTTCACAGATTCAGAGAGAGGTGTTCATTGCCTCTTCTCACTGGGTCCATTGACCCACTGACCCATCTGCCCCATGCAAGGGGAAGGTCCCCCACTGGGCCTCCACTGGCCTCCAAAATACCCTAGCACTTGGCTCCTGAAAGGCTCCATCCCTTCTTCTTCAAAACTTCTTCATTGGATTTCTTTTTTTTCTCATTGAATAGCAAATAGATAATACAATTGCATGTTTCAATACACAGGAAGTCTTCCTCTTTTTCAACCCCAACAACCACATTCCCCAACCTGGAAACATCCACTGTTAACAGTATTTATGAACCTTACCAGAGATATTTTATCCTTACACAAAAGTATGTTTACATAATGCAAATGCTAGCATTCTCCTTATGGTGTTCTACACATTACTTTTATCACATCAGACTGCATATGGGGACTTGTTCCACATCAATATTCTAATAGCTTTGTCTTTCTTTATGGCTGCATTGTATTCCATTTTGTGGATGTACTATCATTTATTTAACTAAGTTCCTATGGATGGACACTATCCAATCTTTTCCTAAATAAAGTGCTGCAGGCAAGTGGAGTGCATACTATGACACACTGCTTAGATTCCTTCAGGACTGGGCATCCATTCTCCTGCTGCCAGAGCATTGGGTACTGATGGCTCTCAGCTGCAAACCTCTTCAGGCACTGTCCTTTCTGACCCTTACCCAGGGCCATGGCCTTCTTTAGGGCATAAACATCCACTGACTGTACACAAAGACCCTTTACCCCAATTTGGGACATCCCTGCAGCCATCCAAGCCCAGAGCCCCAGTGGAGTCTGTGTGACCATTCAATTCCTCCCTTGTCCCATCCACCTCCCTCACCCCCCGATAGGTGCTACTCTCAAGAACCTCCCCCAGCTAATGTCCTGCACGCAGGCATCAGCCTCAGAGACCCTTTCCAGATAACCCAATCAGAAATAGAGAACCTGTAGGATAAATTTGTAGCTAGAGAATTTAAGAACCAATGTACTTATAATGTGGGTAGATTTCAATGTATTTTCAAAGGGCAGAACAACAGAATAGGCATGCAACTGGTGTGTAATCTAGTGAATGGAGCAGTTCCACTGGACCCAGAGAAGAACATGCTTTTGTGCAAGTGGTCACATAGGATTTGCCTGTGTCTCTTTGCAGCAGGCAGGACAGCTAATGGGGCAGTGGGAGAGACTGGGCTGGTAGGAAGCTGCTTGGCCAAAGTGGCACAGCAGGCACAGCAGAGGCAGGTCATCCTGGTTTAAATCAGACATGGGGTGCTGAGATATTGGCCTCATCCAGGAACTGCAGAAAGGGGAAGAGGCTGCAGGAAGAAATATGCATGAATAGGGGGTGCAGCTGGAGAACCCGAATCACTGTGGGGAGAGTCTTAGAAGTGGCCATGATGTCATCCCTCAGTGCTCCTGGGACCTTTGGTCAGGGCTTCCATCCCTCAGAGTTGAAGTGGCAAGTGGCTAAAGGGCTTCTCAAAAGCACTACTCTGAGCAATAGAAGGGGAGGAGGGAAGAGGAAAGAGGAAAGAAAACATTTCCCTTCTTCACGTGTGTACCTGTGCCTGCCGGAGCCTTTCTCCTGTGAAGGGCTGTCCCATTCTACAGCTGTGCAAACAAATGGAAGCTCTGAAACTTCAGAGACATGAGTCAGCGAAGGTCTCCTGATTCCACCTGGAACTCAAGTTCCAAACCCTGGTGTGGGTGTGGGTGGAGACAGCCTGGGAGACTTTCTAAGGGTAGCCCAACCCCCAAAGGTCAAGCTGTAGAGTCCATGCTCACTGCTGCTCAGAAAGAAGGGCAAGGGGGCCCCACACCCTCTTGCTTCTCAGGACCGACTCACCCCAAATTTGTGCTGTTAACACCTCTCTGCCACAACCAATCACAACACTGTCACTCCAGGACACTTCCAAAGGACTTTCCAACTTTGGGGGTTTGGGGTGGTGCTGCAGCTGGGGGTCAGGAAAAGGCTGTGTTTGCAAGACCTCCTAGTTGGGGCCCTGCCCTTCTCTGATGCCCCCAAACAGCCCAGCTGTGGCCCAGCCCTTGCACTACTTTCCTGGACTTCTCCCACCCCTTAAGGCCAATCTAAGCTGTCAGACCCCCAAGAGAAAGTCATTTGGACTAACATGAGGGCTATGACCACCTCTCCCAAAGCTACTCAAATCCTTGATTTTTAGACTGTACAAAAATAACCTTATGCACTAAAACCGCCTTCCTAACCATTTATAACAGCTTGACTCACTTCCAGACCCTGCCAGAGCTGTGCGTGGACACGTGCCCTCATCCTGGAATTGCCTTTCCCTCCCTCCACGCCCCCACCTCGTGGATGCACCCTCACCCAGGCACTGCCTACTTTAGGAAGCTCTCCCCCATCTTCCCAGGAAAGTGTGCTCCCCCTCCCACTGACTTCAATAACCACTGATGACACACATTGTTAGGAGTTCAATTGTGGCCCCCAATATTTATATATTGAGGTCATAACCTCCCAGTACCTCCAAATGTGACATTTTGAAATGGTTGCTGCAGTTATAATTAGTTAAGATGAGGTCATGCTGAATTACGGTGAGCCCTTAATCCAATATGTCTAGTGTCTATAAAAAATGCCATGTGAAGAGAAAGAGACATGTTCAGAGGGAAGAAGGTATAAAAATATCATCTACAAGGAAAGCTGGCCCTGGCTGGCATGGCTCAGTGGATTGAGTGCTGGCCGGTGAGCCAAACGGTGGTTGGTTCAATTCCCAGTCAGGGTACATGCCTGGGTTGAGGGTCAGGTCCCCAATGTGGGCACGCAAGAGGCAACCAATTGTTTCCCTTGCGCATCAATGTTTCTCCCTCCCTTCTCCTTTCTCTAAAAAAATAAATAAGTACAAGGAAAGCCAAAGCTTGTCAGCCAACCCCCAGAACCTAGGAGAGAGGCCTCGAATGGATCCTCCCTCGTGGGGGGCTGTCAGAAGCAACCAGCCCCCCAAACATGAGAGAATAGAATTCTGTTGTGCAGCCTCCCAGCCCGTGGTGCTTTGTTCTGGCAGCCCCGGGAAGCGAAGGCACTCACAGGGCTCTCAGGGCGCATGGACCAGCACAAACTAAGCTTCTCACAGGAATGAGCTAAGACACTCCTGGGATGCCACCAGCTGAGTGCTTTCACCCTCGTCTACACTTTGGGAAACTGAGAAGCTTAAAGCTGGTTAGATGGAAGAGCCCAGAATCCTTTTTAAACCACTAGCCTGTATGTCCTAACAGTAGTTGTCGGTAGTATCACTGGAGGAAGACACACAGTATTACCAGGCTCCAGACTCAGCTGATGACTCCCACAGCCCTGTGAGAGGGAAAGCGTTTCTGGCACTTGTTGGGAGCTTGTCCAGGGTCCTAGCCAGTAAGAGGCAGCCCAGGATTTGATCTATTCAGCCTCCCCTCTCCTTGAGGCAGACTGCATGCTGCTCTACCATGGTGGGCACATCTGTTTCTAGGCACAGCTGTGTGTGTCCCGGGAGGGCCAGGGTTAGTCATCCCTCTCTCTGGGTCCCAGGGCCCAGCAGGGTGCTGAGCACACAGCACATGTGCCACACATGCAGGGGTGAGAGTGAATCCATGCGTGTCTCCAATGCAGCAGCCTCCTCGTGTCTGATGACAGCATTTCATCCACAGCTCCAAGTATCGACAGAATTCTCATTTCAGCTTGCTAACTGCCTGCCTAATTTTCCAGTCTATTGACAGACTTGATTTTACTTAACTGGCCCCTATTGTGTAGCAATTGGATGGTTTCTCATCCTCTCTTAAACTAGGGGGAGGTGCCAGGAACATCCAAGCCGAGGTGGGGCGCCTTCTTAAGGATCCAGCCTTGGAAGAGCTTTCCTGTGCCTGGAAAAGCAGCAGCCAGCTCGCTAGAGACCTGGGGCAGACTTAGGCCATCCTGCAGTTAAGAAGGTGTCCCTTTGTTCCCAGTCATTCTCAAGTCATGTCCTGAGTCCTTGCTCACCTTTGCTGACCCCTTCAAGGGAACGAAGGACAGAGCTCCCACATGGCCTGCCCCCAGGTCTGTTCTGTCTTGCTCTGGCTCTGGCCCCCACTCCTGTCTTCTCTGTGTCTTATATCTTCCAAACCTTCTCTGGAATAGAATCCTGGAGTTCTTTCAGTAATATTCACTGAGATTATATGCAACCTGGGACCCAGCACTGACCCAGCTGCTAGGGATTGGGCCATGGACAAAAGAGACAAGGACTCTGCTCATGGAGTTGCCATTCCGGAGAGGAAAAATGGATGCGAAACAGAGAGAAGTCAGGTGGTGATGGGCGCTACGATAATGGGGGAAGGCTGATCACTTAAGTGGGGTGACCCAGGAAGGCCTGTGTGAGAAGATGAGCAGAGATGGGCACAAAGAGGAAGAGTGACCCATGTGGTCATGTGGAGGAAAATCTTTCCTTCCAGGCCCCGAGAACAGTGAGTCCAGAGGTCCCGAGGTGAGGGAAGCTGCCATGTTCTGGGAGGAGCAAGGAGGGAGAGGGTGTGCAAGAGTGGCCCCAAGGTACAGGGCTTTGGAACCTTCTTCGCAGCTTTGACTTTTACTCCAGGTGAGATGAAAAGGTTTGCACAGATTTGGGGCTCAGGCTAGCTTGTTTTAAAGGGTGCCTCTGGCTGCTGTGTGAAGAGACCACCATAGGAAGGACAGGGAGAAGCAGAAGTAATAATCCAGGCAAGAGACCACAATGGTCTCTACTAGGGAGGTAGCAATAAAGCATGTATACATATATACACACACACATACACATATAACCCACACACATGCACATATACACATGTGCAGACATACACATATATACACACACCTACACACATGCACACATACGCCCATATACCCACACTTACACATACACATATACACACATGTATGCATATACCCACACACATGCACGTGGTCTATTCCAAAATTAAGGCTGGTAGCATATCAGCTCTAGAAGAACTTCAGGGATCATTTTCCAGCCCCGTTTTCTAGATGACAGTAGTCCCCCTTTGCCCACTGTTTCACTTTCAGCAGTTTCAGTCACCCTTGGTCAACTTTGGTCTGAAAATATTAAATTAAAAATTCCAGAAATAAGCAATTCATGATTTTTAAATTGCACACTGTTCCAAGTAGCATGCTAAAATCTCACACCTTTCCCTTGCATCCCCCCTGGGACATGAATTAGCCCTTCATCTAGTGTATTCATGCTGTATATGCTCCCTGCCTATAAGTCACTTAGCAGTTGTCTCAGGTAGGAGATTGACTGTCATGGTATCACAGTGCCTGTGTTCAGGTCACCCTTACAGTAACCTAAAGCCTCACCTCACTTCACCACATCAGGGAGGCACTGCATCATCTCACGTCACAAGCAGGGTGAGTACAGCACAGTGAGGTATTTTGAGAGAGAGAGAGAGAGACCACATTCATATAATAACTTTTATAGAGTATATTGCTATACTTAATCCACTTTATTGTTAATTATTGCTGTTAACCTCTTGCTGTGCTTAATTTATGCATTAAACTTTCTCATAGGTATGTATGTATAGGAAGAAACATAATACATACAGAGTTGGGCACTACTTGTGGTTTCAGATACCCATCAGGGTCCTTGGAACACGTATCTCCCGAAGATAAAGGGACACTCCTGTACAAAACTGAGGCCCAGAGAGGGGACATGACCCATCTGGGCCACACACACAGGTGGGATCTTAGACTTGGAGTCCTGTCTCAGCTCCTCAGCTCCATGCTCTTGCCCCGACATCTCTCTGCCTCTTGAGTATTTCATTGTGTGTCTCCTCTTCTCTTTGTCTCTCTCTGTTTCCAGCCTGTCTCTCTATCTCTGAAGATGCCTCAGCATTTATTTCTCCTCCTGTCAGGCCCAATTGGAGTGTTAATTAGTGATGAATTAGCAACGTAAATCCCAGAGGTTCCCGATGTCTCATGCCCAACTGGCTCTTGGAAGGGACCTTGCAAATCTGATCTTAATACCTCTCGCCTCCTCTGTTAGGGCAATTACTTCTCACATCATTTGTCTGCAGAAGCTGTGGCTAACCCCCACCCTCCCAGCTCAGCTGAGGACAACAAGTTCATCTTTGTCAATTAATTATTGAACGGTTTATTTCGCACTGGGAGGTGATAAGAGAAGGGAAAGCCCCATGTTGTGAAATCATCACCGTAATTACACAGACGCTGCCGCAGTGCCTGGCATCACAATGCACAGGTGCCGGTGGGGGCAGGGAGAGAAGAAAGGGCAGAGGCCGGTCAGTGGGCAGGAGGCCCGTCTACCTGGCTTTAGGACAGCCCCTGGGCCTCTCTGGATTGTGATCAACAGACAGACACACACCTATAGAGAGAGCTTTCCGAGTCCAAGTTCAAATGGGGAGGACACAGAAAATTAAGCAGGGTTGTGACCACAGGTGCACAGACCATGCTTCATCTGGGACAATCAGGACTCCGAAAGACTCAGATGATCCTGATAGTCTTTCCCACCTGAGACTAAGAACCCCATCGTAGGCACAGATTATGGTTGCATGATAAAGGGTCTTTGATATTCTAGCAAAAAAAAAAAAAAAAAAAAACCCTCGCCTTCCTTCCCCTTCCCTCCCCTTCCCTCCCCTCCCCTCCTCACCTCTCCCCCTCATCTCCCTTCCCCTTCCTTTCCCTTCCCTTCCCTTCCTCTAGCAAAAATGGCCCACAAAGTCCAGAGCAACCATCCCATGCACCTTGCCCATTACCCCTCACCTCATCTCTGACTGCTCTTCCCTTTGCTCACTTCACTCTGGCCACACTGGTCTCCTTGCTACTCTTTGCAAACACCAGGCACACCTGCACTGCAGGGCCTTTGCATGTGCTATTCCTTCTGCTCAGAGTGTTCTTTCCTCAGAGATCTGTATGGCCCACTCTTATCCTCTGCTGGCCATTATCAAGCATCTCCTTTCATAAGGCCTTCTTGAGTATCTTATTTAAAATGACAACTCACCTGTATGTACTAGATTTGTTGGGGGATCACTTTGTAAGTTACATAAATGTCTAACCACCAGGAACTAACATAATATTGAATGTCAACTGTAATTGAAAAATTAAAAAATAACAATTGCAACCCACCCACTCCTTGCCCTGACACCACACATTTGGCATCTCTCTTCCTACATAATTTTTCCCAGATCATTTCATCATATTTTAACGTATGATGTATTTTACTTATTTATTTGTTCTCTCTTTCTCGCTCTCTCTCTCTCTCTCTCTCTCTCTCTCCTCTCCTCTCCTCACCTCTCCTCCCCTGTCCCCTCCTTCCAAACATAAGCTCCACAGTGGCTGGGGGTTTTGTGTTTCTTCCCTACCCCACCCCCCATCTTATCGATGTCTGCAGCACTAGAAGAGCACCTGGCACAAAATAAAAAGAGTTTATAATTACTGAATGAATGAATGACTATTTGTGAGGGTTGGAGTCTGGATATGGAAAGGATTGGGGTAAATTCTTATTCCAGAGCAGGCTAGCAAAGGTCCATGGCAGCACCAGAAATTCAGGAAGATTCTTGCAGAGATGAGGGATGCTGGCTAGGGAAGAAAACTGCCGGAAAAGTCATTTTAAAAACAAGTGTTCCAGTTGATTTCATGTCTGTGCATGCCTCAAAACTGGCATGCTTGATGCTGCCCCTCCATCGGTCACACGCAGGTTGGTCCCCGCCCCCTCCTACCTCTTCCCAGGGAGGGGACGAGAACAGGAGAAGCTGTGGACACTTTGATTAACTCCCCAGCAAGAGTCACCTCACCTGTGTCTCCTTCACTCCCCAAGGCTGTACTGGGGAGGGGGCAGTGCACAGAGGGCTGGGGCCTGTGTGTGAGGACAGGAGCCGTGTTTGCAAGGGGAGAGGGAGCCAAGGAGTACAGAGAGACCAGGGCCAGGGCTCCATCCCACCAGGAGGAGGAGGAGGGGACTTAGTGGAGAGACAATGGGAGGCGTGTGAGGGAGCAGCGGGGGCAGAAGAAAATGCAGAGAGAGCTAGAGCGCACATGAGGGGGCCTTGGGAAGGATGGGGACACGCCTGGACCGAAGGGAACACCAGCTCTCCTTCCAGATCCCTCCCACCCTGAAGTCCCCCTCCACTCCAGGAGCTATGCTGCCCTCCCCCCTGAAATGAAGATGGTGATTTTTTAGTCAGTTTTTCCCCAAATCTCTGGAGATGCCAGAGCTGCTGTTTCCATGGAAACCTTCCCCCACCAACCTTGGGAAGGAGGAGCTGGGCAGCCCCCCACGCTGCCCTGCTCCAGGCTGCTGAAGAGCCCCAAGTTGAAAATAATCCCCTCCCCCAGGCCTTCCCAGCAGGGGCTCCTCTTCCTCCAGGAGGGGTTTTGTCTCTGGCTTCAGGCTTAGATGCAGGGTGTGGAAGACCCAGGCAAGAGAAAAATGGGGCCACTGTACTGGGAGGGCAGTGCGTGGCTTCTAGAGTGAGCTCTGTCTGGGGACATCACCACCACCACACACACATACACACACACATCCACACACGCAGCATCTCCCTTTCCCAGGAAATCCCAAGAGATCCCATTTCTCCCTGGCCTTGTACATCTTCGGAGAGTCGCCTTCCCAGGCCCCAGGCCCACCTGAATTCATCAGGGATCACTCTGTAAAATGTAAAAAAAAACAAAAAAGCTCTAACTCAGTCAAGAAGGGATTTATTGGAAGGACACCTCAGAGCTCCTTGTGTTGATGAGACAGCTAGAGAAGCAGGCTGGAAAAACTAGCCAGGAGAAAGAAAGGCTGGGTGGGGGCAGTCAGCATCGCTCCAGAAACGGCCACGCTCAGGCAGGGGACGCTGCTGCCTCTGGACACTGGTCACCCGTGGACACCAACATGTCTGAACACTGGCACATTGTGAACAATTGTAATGGTCCCCACTTCTCTGTGTCACTCCCTCCAGGTCAGGATCCTGGGCAAAGGGTTAGGACAAAGGAGATTTTGCAGGGATAGAACTGTTCAATGGCCCGAGTGTGGTGGGGATGGCTACATGAATCTACACATGTGTTAAAATTCATAGAACTGTGTACCAAAAGTAATCCATTTTACTCTTTGTTAATGTAAAAATTAAAATCCTGCTCAAAAACACTGTCTGGCCAAGATGGTGGTTTCTGTGCCCATAGTCCAGATTCTGGGCCAGGGGAGAGGGTCTGTCTGTACCCTCTTGGCTCCCAGAATGGGTTGGGACTCTGTCCCTTGGCCAGACTCATACACTGGGAGATCCCATGAAGAAGTAGGAGTTCGGATGCTGGACAGCCAGCGGACAGACAGCCATCCACTTCCCCAGGTGAGCAATTTGGGTGCTTGGCACTTCTGAGGACATGCAACCACCGTGAAGGCCCCAGTTCAATCAGACCAGCAGCTCCTGAAGGAGCAGAGCAGGAGGGCAGGCTTCTGGCCCCATGACACAAGAGAACACGGGCACCTGTTCAAACAAGCACACACACCACACAGGCAAATGCCAGAGCAAGTACACACACTCAGGCTCCAACGTATGTTTGCAAAACCCCAAATCACTGGTTTCATTTGGCAGGAAACCTGATCCCCAATTTACTGGATCATCATATATATCCCTGAACCCTCTGAGCTAAGTACCTCCTCTGTGGAAGCAGAAGCCTCTGGGCTTCTTGACCTTGCAGTCCAGATGGACCTGCAGGCTGGGTCCCTGGTGAGACCTGGTTCTGTCACTATCTTGGACTACAGTGGGGTGGAGAGAGTTACCACATGTCACAAAGAACCCACCATCCCCCAAGGACCCATCTGAAAAGGAGCCCTTTTCTGCCAAAGCTCTGATGACAGGAAGGACCTCCAACTCCAGCCAATTGCAGTCATAAGATTGTCTTGTGAACCAGTGTGCTGGTGCTTCTCTGGGAGAAAGGGGTTGGGCGGGGGTGGCCTTCCCCAGGCCCAGGTCCAAGGGAGTGGAGGATGGTGGAGGGTGTTTCTTAAGGAGCTTAGGACGGCCCAACACTGGGCCTCACATACTCTGACTCTTAGTATCTCAGGGAATCAGGGAGGCAAGGCCACCTACCCCCAGCACTCTTCCACCGGCCCACACTAACCCTCACCAATTCTATCTGAGTCTGGGGTGGGAGCTTGGTCTGATTTCCAGTCAGGAGCTTCCTGAAGACTGGATGATGCCCTCCCTGGGAAAATACAACTTCGGACTCAAGCTCATGCAAGGAGCAGCAAGGAGGTAGAGGTTCCCAGACTTGGATGTGGTAAGTGTGCATCCATGTTCCTGGCCCTCCTTGTGCACCTCGGATGGCCCCTTACTCTCCCCTGGAAGCTGTCTAAGGACTTGTTCCCCCTACTGGCATCACATTGGGGTGGAAGAAGCCCGTTCCCCAATGGCTCTGGGTGGAGGTGTCTGGGAGGTTGAAGGCAAGGGGAACAGCTAGCTGTGGCTTCCTGCGCAGTCCTAGAGACTGGACCACGGCCAGAATCCAGAGCAGGCTAGAGTCAGGGGTGTGGGGAGACATAGAGTCCACCTAGCGCCTTATCTCCTATCTGCGTCTGGCCCTGGGCCCTGCTCCTCTGTCCCCACCTGGAGTCCTGCTACCTGGGCCAGGACCACACAGAGATGGAGGTAGGAAGGGAGGGCAGCAGTGCTCTCCAGGGAGGGGGCTAGGTACTGTAGGGCAACGTAGGCTTCCCCTGAGCATATATACACGTGCCCCAAAGCAGAGCCTTTTCCACAATTCTAAAGGTCACATATTTAAGACTGCATGTGAAAGCCATATGACAATAAGACCACGAGACACAGAGGGGTACCTTTCTCGGCCTGCTGCCCCAGCAACCACAGGGCATGGCCACCTGGCTCCACCAGCTTGGAGAGGGTCCTCTGAGCAGGCATGGAAAGTGTGAATGCCGGGGGAACAGAGTGGACAAGGATGAACACTCCACTGGGACCCAACATTGACCGAAGCCTTTGTGACATCTCTGGCAAAAGAACTAAAAGGTAGATTCGGCTGTGGGAAGGTGAGCACGGTAGGATGGGAGCATCCAGGAGGAAGCCTAGCTAACCAAGGCAGGGTAGGAGACAATGCCACGAGGAAGATAAGGAGAGGCAGGGCCTTGTAATTAGACCTGCTCAGTAGGAAGCTACTCACCTTGGCAAAGTGCCTCACACAGTGCTTTCACCTGCTTTACATTTGCTGATTTTTGGCACCAAGTTGGGACAATGAGTATGTTCCGCATCTATACACTCTGGTAGCCACTAGCCACATGTGGCTCCTGAGCCCTGGAAAGATAGCTGGTGCCACTGAAGAGCTGAGCTGTATGTTCTATCTAATTATTTAATTAATATAAATGCAAATTCAAGTAGCCACCAGGTTTCCTGGCAACTAGATGGAGATACCAGAACACATCGGTGATAATAAGTTCTAATTGGACAGACACTATGTGGTCTAGTGTCAGGTTGTGATAGATGCCGTCGAGAAAAACTAAGTTGTGGAGTGATGAAGTAGGCCATTGTTCTAGGAAGGGTGGTCAGAAAAGGCCCTTGTAAGGAGCCAACCTGCACAAAGACCACCTGAGTGGAAGAGGGGAAAGGGCAGCAGGTTCACCCGGGGAAGGGCATATGCCAGGCCTTGAGGTGGGGATGTGCTTGTGGCAGTCAGCAGTCTCTGAGGCCACACTGGGGATCATGGCAGGAATGGGGATATGAAATGAGGTCTGAGTAGACTCAGGGGCCAAAGCATGCTAGGCCTTGCAGGCCATGGGAAGAAGCATGGACTTAATGCGGTGAAGTGGAGTCCTTGCCACTGATACAAGTGACTGGACCAGGAATTGGTGCCTGAGCCCACTCTGGTAAACCAGTTGTCCACTTACTCTTTGCCTGTATATACCAGCATTTTTTGTTGTGGCTAGTTCCTCCTCCTGCCACCCCTCTCTTGGCTCAAACTCTATATCACTGACCTTGCTTATTCCTGTCTCCCTTGATCCTTACCTCTACTGACCTCTCAGCCTGGCATCTGACCTGTCTCTCTGTGACTCTGTTCCCCTGACTGACACATCTGTCCCTTCTCCTGGTGGCTTGGCAGAGACAATGAGAACCTGGCAAGTGGGGACATGGCAGTACACCAGCCTTGGAGAGTTGCAGGCAACCAGCCTGCATGTGGGAGAAGGGAGAAACCAGCAGGTGGGGAAAAGCAGTGTGGAAGACTATAGGTGGAAAACCCCATTCTAGAGGCAGAGCTGGGATGTTCCAAGGACCCAGTGAATAGGGGGAGGCAATAAAGGTCACATCCCAAAGTAACTGGGATGAGACAACCCTTATCTCCTTTTTAGCTCTTTCTCAGCCTTTTGCCCAGGGAGACATGGGGGGCTACAGTGAAGGGACATGCGGGAGTTTCTGTGCCTGTGAAGGAGTTAAGAGGGGAGAATTCCCTAATTGCAACTGTAACAAGTTACCACAACCTCAGAGACTCCACAATATACAATTATTCTTTCACATTTCAGAAGGTCGGAGTCCAAAGTGAGATCCAAGGTAGCAAAATCAGGGTATCAGCAGGGCTGCTTCCTTCTGGAGGCTCAGGGGAGAATCCCTTTCTTGCCTGCTGAAGCTTGTAAAGACTGCCAGCATTCCTCAGCTTGTGGCCACACCACTCCACCTCTGATTTCATCATTGCACTCTGAATCTCCTGTCTGTCTCTTTGCTTTAGAAGGACCCTACTGATGACATTAGGCCCACCTGGATAATCCAGGATCATCTCCTTACCTCAGTATCCTTAATTTAATCTCATCCATAGAGTCCCTTTTGCCAAGTAAGGTAACATTTACAGGTTCCATGGATTAGGATGTGGACTTACTTGGGAGCTATTATTCAGCCCACTACATGGGCTCCACTGAGGGTGTCCTATTATAGGCAGTACACTGAGGCCCTTGATATAGGAAGCCTATCTTTTTCCATCCTTATCCCTGCCCTCCAAAATTGGGCAGAATCACAAGATAGCATGCCTTCTGGAGCCACCAGATTCATCCTGCCTCTGCCTCTGCCTAGTAGTTATCCGAGCAAGTCACTTAACCTCTCTGTACCTCAGTGTCTTTATCTTTAAGATGGGGATAATAACAGCACCTACCTCAATGGTGTTTTTCCTGTTTGTTTGTTTTGTTTTGTTTTGTGTGAGGATTCAATGCATTAATTCATAAAAGGCGTAGACAACCTTACCTGGTGTCTTATTAAGTGTCATGGTCAGAGTATAGAGTGCCCAGCACTCTGCAAGCATGGCAGTGCCATTGTTATGATGATAATGCCTATTATTATGTTTTCAGTGGGCCCAGCCTTTTGGCAGCTAAAGAAGGAGAAAGTAGCACTGCTTGTCCTCAAGGAATTCGCATGCTTATCAGGAATACAAAGGCTTATAGAAACAGATTTTATGTTTTCCTAGAAGGACAATGTCTAAAGATTATCTCACAAATTTTTGTGTTATTAAAGCTTCTTCATTACAAATCTTTGACAGTCATTAGTGCAATTGGCCAAGTTTTTCCAGCTCTCCACCTTCCAGGCCTGTGGTTGAATTGCACTCTCAGGACTCACTGAGGGTGGGAAGGTGGGTGGGTGAGTGAATGTGCTGGGTCCTGGGACTGATCCTGGTTAATGAGTTGTGAGCAGGAAGGAAAGCATCACTTCCAGGCCTGAGCATTTCATTGCTGGTGCAAAACTCCAATGTTTTCTCTCTCTCTCTCTGGCACAGCGTCTCTTCCAGCCTGATTCCCTGGGAGGCTGTAATGAGCAGAGCATCCTGCCCACCCACGACGCACATGAAGTACAAGTAAGAATGAAATCGGATTGCTGTAGGCCCTTGCGATTTAGGAGTTACTTGTCACCTTAGCACAACCTAACCTTTTTTGACTAATTCAGTAACTAAAGTGTTTTACATGAAAAAAAAAAAAGTCCAACCAGTACCATCGCACTATTATGGATGATTGCCCACTTGATCACGGTCTCTGCACCAACACATTGTTTACATAGTTATCCATGAAAAACATTCACTCTTATCTTCTTCTTTTCCATTTAGCATGTTCTCCCTATGTGTATGTATCAATGAGAATGTAGTTTGGCTACTAATGACAGAAAACCCAAGTTAGCAATGACTTAAACATCCAGGTTTCCTTCAGTCTCTCAAATAAAAACCCTAGAGGTGGGAGGTCCAGGCTGATATGGTTATTCAATGATCATGAGAAGTCTAGACCCCTTTCCTGGTACTCTGTCATTCTCAATAGAACCCTTCCCCCAACTGGCCTAAGATGGCTGCAGAAACTCCAACCATCACATTTGCATTCCATCCGGAAGGAAAGAGGGAAGGAGGTGGGGGAGTATGCCTCCCTTCTGCTTATATCCTATTGGCCAGAACTTGGTCACAAGACCACATCCAGTTGCAAGGGAGATTGGGAAAGGAATTATGTATTCTGGGCAGCCATGTACCCTGTTAGTTTTTCTAAGGCAGAAAGAGAGATGGTTTTAGGGACGTGACTGGCAGTCACTGCCATGGTATAGGATGACATTCCTTCACATGTAAGTTCCATAATTTAGTGACCAGCTTGAACCTCTTCTAATTTTTTTCACATTCCATATCAGTGCAAATTGCTTTTTTCTGTTTGTGTTATTTCCTTGAGATTTATTTCCCAATGTGTGATAACCTGCCAGGTTGAAGGGTGTGACTAGAATGTTCTCTCTGTCGGTAGCTGCTGTTACATTTTGCTAGACTGGGCTCCCAAATATCAGCCCGAAAAACAGAGTCATGAGGATTTATGAGCCAATGTTTCTGTTTCCTCTCAGCCCAGCTAGCATAGGCTTGGCCATTTGAGTTTATTTCTACTGATTTAGTAGAGGTATTGTTAAAGGATACTTTAGTTTAATGTCATTCATTAATTAGCAGCTAGCTGAGCTGGATTATAATGTACATTTTCACAAATAGCAACTGGTTTATTATTAGTTTTTCAATAGCAAGGGAAATTTAAAAGCCCATTTTAGAGCTGAGGAAGCTGAGACCCTGAGGCTCAAGTTACCTGCCAGGGATGGCAGGGATAGGACTGAAGCCCAGTTCTGACTACTAGCCCAGGGCCCCTGTGAAAAGAATCTGTTTAACCAGGAAAGCAGGGCTGTGGTGGATGCTACGGTGCATGCAGCCCTGCAGCAGGAAATCCCTGAATGGGGAACTGTGGGCCTCCCTAGGTGAAGTTTATCTGACTAATCAACTCCCATGGCTTTGTGCAAGCTGCTTCCCCTTGGGTTTAAATTTCCCCATAAGCAGAGCAGAAGAGGGTAAGGAAACCACCTCCAAGGCCCCACCCAGCTCTGGATAGAAAGTGCAATAACAAATGCTGGCTATTTAGGAGGGCGGGGTGGTGTGGGGTGGGGAAGGGGGAAGCACTGACTTGCAGGGGCGTGGGGAAGGTGGAAGAGCCTCAGGAGAGGGGTGGGCTGGAGGCATCTGGTGCCCACCCCTTGGTGTGCATGTGCACAGTGCTGTCCCTATGATTGTCTCAAGTCTTGAGTCTGGGTGGAGGGTAGACCTGCACAAGTCTGCTTTGGATACACTAGTGAGAACTGAGTGTTGGGACTTGAGGTTGCCACTCTCCCTCACCCTGGATGGAGGATGGGGCAGAGGTTGGGGGCACAGGAAGGAAAGCACAGACAAGATGAGTTACTGGAGGGTCTGGGGAGAGGTGATGGCTAGGCCCCTGGCCTGGTGTCCAGCTACAGCCCTTAGTGATATTCTTACAGGACAAAATGTTTCCCAAATGCTCCAGATCACTGAGGCTGGGAGCCTTGGAAAGGTGGCACCGTGACTACTGCCCTGGCTGGCTACCCCCTACCCCAATCCAGTTGACAAGACCTCCCACCTAACTGATTTCACTTAAAGCATTACCTTGCAAGGTGAGGGGCCTGCCTTGTTCCCAATTGTACAGCTGAGGAAACAGGTGAGGGGGTTACATGACTCCCTTAAGCATGAAGGAGCTCAAACTGGGCTCTCAAACCGCAGAACCCCAACTCCACCGCTTAGGCTGTGTTAACAGCAAACTTTACACAAATACTTCAGGGGATGGGGCAGCTGAGTGGGGTCAGGAGAGCCGGGGAAGGACACAGAGTTAGCACAGAAAGCCATGGTTAGGAGGGGTGGACTACAGTACTGATAGAAATGGCAGCTGAAGGAAAAGCTCTGGGTGCATTTAGGTGAATTGTGTGAGTGTGGATGTGTATGCTTGTGTGAGTGTGTATTGTGTGAACATGTATGTTGATGTAAGTGTGTGTGGGTATGTGCATATAAATATAGGAACATGAATGTTTTATTGAGCATTTCCTGAAGGTTGGGGAGATGGATGAGGGGTTCTGAGAAGTCAGAGAATTGGGGCTTGTGACTTTGACCTTCAGTGAGGGTTGGGAGTGGGTCCCACTTAATGGGTAGGTAAGAGGAAGGGAAGGAGCTATTGCCAACACTAAAGGTCTGAGATACCAGCTGAGGTTCAGAGAGGGACAGTTCTGACCTGACTCCTGAAGGCCAGGTCAGGGGCCCATCAGAGATGGGGTGGGGTCCACAGCCAATGAGAAAGAGAGGCTCAGAGGTGCAGGGGCCCTTCCTTCCCCGGTTCCTGCCTCCCAGACTCCCCTTCTAGGCCTCCTGCATCCCCTCCTCCCACCCTCTAGTTCTCTGAACATTCCAGCGCTGGGCTCAGTGTCTGATGCCTTTCTCTTCTCTGTCAACACTCACTCCCTCGGGAATCCCAGCAGCCTCCTGCTGGAAATGCCACCTGTTTGTCAGTGACTCAGACTTACTGCCTCCACTCAGACCTCTTCCTGAACTCCAGGTTCATATGTGTGTCAGCCTACCTGACATATCTGCTAGGATGTCTAATGAGCATTTCAAACCCAATGTGTCCAAGACTGAGCCCCTGGTCTTTCCTCCACAAATCTCTCACACCCAGAATCTTTCCCTACTCAGTAAACAGCAACAACATTCTTCCCGGTGCTCAGAGCAAAAACTGGGAAATCATCCTTGACTCCACCCTGTATCTCACACCCCTGCCAGTCCATCAGCAAATCCCGCAGGCTCTATCTTCAGCATCTGTCCAGAATCCACCCACTTTTCACACCTCCATTGCTGCCCTTCCCTGGTCCAGCCCCATCACCTCTGCCCCAGAGACTGCAGAAGCCTCCTTGCCACTTGCTCTGCTTCTGCCCATGACCTCCTACAATCTACTTTCAACACAGCTGCTGAAGATATTCTTTAAAAACATGAGTTAGGTCATGTCCCACCTCTGCTCAGAAGGTCTGTGCATCTGAGTGAAAATGCAAGCCCTCCCAATGAGCTGCCAACTCTACTGTCAGGCTCATCATTACCTCTCTGACTTAACATCCCACCCTTCTTCCCCTAGTTCACTCTACTCCAGCTGCCCTGGCCTCTCCATGGCTCCTCAAACACACAGGCTCTCTTCTGCCTCAGGACCTTTGCACTGGCTGTTACCCTTGACTGGATGCTCTTATCCCAGATATCTCCCTCACTTCCTTCAGCCTTTCATCCAGTGTTGCCCTCATGACATTATATAAAACTGTAACTGTAGTTGGCCAGAAGGTTGTGGGTTATTGTTAAGCTGAACACTGTAACAGTACCCCAACACAGAATTTCTCATCCCACTTACCCTGCTTTAGTTTTCCAGCACTCATACCCTTTAATGTATTATAAGAAACATAATTATTTCTTTTGCCTCTATCAGCTTTCTTTTTTTTCACCAAAATATGAGCTCCCCAAGGGCAGTGATGTTTATCTTTTTTGTTCACTGATGTCTCCCCAGTGTTTGGATGATACCTGGCACATAGTAGGTGCACAAGGCATATTCATGGAATGAATGAATCTAATCCAGCCTCTCATTTCACAAATGCGGAAACAAAGACCCAGAGAGGGGGATAGTGTCCCTGAGCCATACAACGAAAATCGGTGGCCCAGGACCAGACCAAGTACCTCTGGACTCACAGTCCAGTGCTCCGGCCCTTGTATGCTGGTAGAACTGAGTGCGGCAGACACTGCTGAGGCCCTGTCATGATTCCCTCCAGTCCCTTTAACTGGCCTGTGTGTCCATCCCCAACTTCCGTGTGCTTCATAGCTAATGTCAGCCTTCTGGCCTTTTCCAACATTTCTCTTGGGTGGCTGGAGCTGCCTGACCCGTGAGGAGAGCTGGGAGTGTAGGAGTGCGCATTTCTTCACCGGCACACCCAGACACAGTGCATGTCCTGGCAACCTGCAGCCAGTGACTGCAGGGAGGCTAAAAATACCTGAGCCTTGAAGTAGGCCCAGCCCTGCGGTGTGATTTATACTCCAGGGCGCTCCATGGGCTCAGGCTGCGGTTAGGACCCTGACTGAAATCTCCATGGGCTTGGCTTCTTCCTCTTTCCTGTGCTGCTTCACTCCTTCCCTTGCCAGGTTTCCAAGTGAGTGTTCCAGTAACACATCGCTTGCACACAAGTCCCCATGGCAGAGCCAGCTTCTGGAAGAACCCAGTTTACAATACGGGCTTTGATGCTAATCTGGGATAGACTTGTGAACCAGCAAAGTGCAGGAAAGAGACCATAAGTTTAGAGAACCAATTTCAAATCTGAGCTGAGCTCCTGACTTAGTGCGAAACCTCTGGAAAAATTCTGAGCTCTCTGAGCCCAATGTCCCCCATGAAGAAATGATGTGAATATCTTTCTACAAAGATGCTGTGAGGATTAAATGAGATAAAACATGAGATGCATCTTGTCCAAAGACAGCACAGAGTAATTGTACAATAAACATTCATTCCTTCTCCTTCTCCCATCTGTGGTTTATCTGTGACCTCCCTTGCCTGTCTGGATGCAGATGGGTCCAAGATCTCTCCCCAGCAGCTGAGCGGACTGCGTAGCTTCGAGTGTGATGAATGAGAAACTTGTCACTTCTTTAGGGAGTACTGGGGACTTACAGGATGGGTATCGTGGGACCACTGAGACATCTTCCCAAGGGCAGTAGGATGAGGTCCAGGATGAATAAAACTGGGACGGAGGGCAGAAGCAATGCACATGTGCATACACACACACTCCCCATGAGTCCCCACAGTTTACCAGCAGCTGAGTGGTAGGTACCCCCAAGCAAAGAAACACTGACACCCAATTTCAGATTGTAAACTCCAGTCCTCAGCTGTGTGGGCAGCCTACCTTTGGGTGACACAGTGTCACCAACAGTGAATAATGGCCAGACCCAGGGGCCCTAGAAGCCATGGGGGAGCTGAGGTCAAGGAGTGTTGTGTGACTGTGGTGTCCACCTCCCTCCCATGCATGGGACTACTGACCCCATGCTCTGCTCATCCCACCCCTGTAGCATTGTACCTGTAGCCCTGTCCCCACAGCCCAACTCCTGCCCTACATCTGTGTCCCAGCATTCTTGTAAGCCCAATCGCTTTTCGAAAGCAAGGGTCAAGCTCATCTTTATTTCTTTTAGAGAATAAGTATACTGCATTATATTTTAGAGCTGAATTTTTTATCATTCATCAGCTCCAACCTCCCCTGTATTTTGAAAACATGACAGCAGATACATAGATTGGAGAGGTGGCTTTTTCTGGGTTCCATAGTGAGTTAGCAGCAGGGCCAAAGGGCATCCCTGATGCTATTCTATTTTATTTTGCCACCACAGGGGTATCCATTAGAAGTTGGGTAGATGAGGTCAATGCCAGAGACACACCCATCCTGCCTGTGGCAAGGCCTCCAACACAACCTTTCACCAGGTTCCATTTATTGCATTGGGTGGGAATGTGGGCCAGATGGAGCTGTCCTCCACCCTGCTTGCTGTTTTCATCAGTCACTGGAGGAAACTATTATAGGGAAAGAAGGGACCATCCTAAAGTGCCTGTCATGGGTTGGACACAACTAAGATATTAAAACTGAATTTTCAATAGGGTCACCAACATATAATAGAGGTAAAATTTCAGAGTCAATTCTTATATACAGAATTTGCCAAAGAACCAGCTTTATAACTTGTAGCACCATCAGCCAAGTCAAGGACATAAAGAGCACAGCTATGAAAAGAGGGTCTGGTGAAGGGATTACTTGGGAGAGAGGTTTTTCTATGCTGCAGACCCCACCCCACACCCACTAGGATGCTATAACAAAAACCACAGATAAAATGAGCATTGGTGAGGACGTGGACAAATTGGAATCCTCGTTCATTGCTGGAACAAATGTCAAATGAGCCCTGACCAGCGTGGCTCAGTTGGTTGGGCCTTGTTCCATCCAGCAAAAGGTCATCAGTTGATTTCCAGTCAGGGCACGTGTCTGAGTTGCAGTTCGGTCCCTGGTTGAGGTACATGTGGGAGGCAACTAATCGATGTTTCCATCTCACATTGATGTTTCTCTTGCTCTCTTTCTTCTTCCCTTCCCCTCTCTCTAAAATATATACATATATATATATATATGTATATATATATATATATATATATGTATATATAACGTTAAATGGTATAGCTGCTGTGGAAAACAGTCTGGAAGCTCTTCAAAAAGATTTACCATTTGACCCAGCAATTCCACCCCTAGGTATAGTCCCAAGGAAAATGAAAACATACGTCCACACAAAAACCCATACATAAATGTTCGTAGTATCATTATTCATAATAGCCCCGAAGTGGAAACAACACAATTGTTCATCAGTGATGAATGGCTGAAAAAATGTGGTACAATGGAATGCTATTCAGTTGTAAAAGGGGATGAAACACTGGTACATCCTATAACATGGGTGAACCTTGGAAGTGTTGTGCTAAGTAAAAGAAACCAGGCACAAAAGCCAACATATTGATTCCATTAATATGAAATGTCCAGAATAGGCAAATCCATAGAGACAGAAGGTAGATTAATCCCCCTGGGGCTGGGGATGAGGTGGAGAAGGAAAACACAAAGTGACTTATAAGGTACAGGATTTCTTTTTGGGGTGATGAAAATATTCTCAGATTGATTGTGGTGATGTACAACTCATTGAATATCCTTAAAACCACTCAATTGTACACTTTAAAAGGGTGGACTCCATGATGCATGATGCATGATGCATGTATCTCAATAAAGGACTCACCCAAAACAGTGACTGCAGAATCATCAGTTACCTAAGAGAGGGCAGAAAAATCGTGAGCCCGCTGGTGTTTTCCTTCATGTCAGGGGAAGCTAAACTCCACTGGATACATTGGGAAGTGACTGTGGGACACAACAAAAACATTGCAGTGTTTGTTCATCACACCACTAGATAGGCACTACCTTGTTTAAGTTGCTGTTCAAACTGCCTGCGACTGAGAACTGCCAGAATCGAGTTTTGATTGTTTGAGATATAAAAAGATAAAAGAGACTGGGAAAAAGTGATATGATGTTTACTATCTGCATAAATTCAGAGAAGGGGAGGATGTTCAACAGAAGTGTGGCTAAAAGAGACCTGGTTTTAGTTGGCCATCCATTCAACAGTTGCTAATCACTTGATGTGATAGCCATAAAAGCCTGCTCTATCTTAGGTTTTAAGAAATACAACCACTGGGTCAAAGGAAGTAACAGACCAATGTGGTGAGAACCCAGATTACCTGTTGTGTTATCTCCTGGGCATTGTATAAGAAGTACACTGGCAAACATTAGCCAGTCCAGAAGAAAAATGCCAGAAATGTAAGAGCTTGGAAACCATGTCAGATGAGAACAACAAAACATCATAGAGTATTTAACTGGAACTTAACGATATAGCTTGGAGCCACATAGCTATCACATGAAAGATTAATTAGACTTGCACTATGCCATTCTTTAGGGATAAGCAAAGATCATTCATGTGAGCAATAGAAAGGTAGGTTTAACATAAGTAACTAAACTAGTTATCAAAATAGATATCCTCAAAAAGGAATTATACTAGCCATAGCTTATTGAAAAATAAGTGAAAGGCACTTACTTTATTTGCTTATTTTGAATACATTTACATGGCTCAAAAGCAAAACAATACTACAGAAAGCTTTACAGTGAAGTCTTATTCCCATCTGTGCTCATGTAAATGAGAACCAATTGTTAATCATTCCAAAGATTCCACATGCAAATAAAACATGTATTCTTACACTCTCTTCATACAAAGGTAACATAATACACAGTGCTATGTCTTTGCTTCAGTCTGAGTATTTTCTATCAACTTGTTAAAAATCTTTTTTAGAGTGTCTAATGTGCTAAATCCACTGAGTTCTTAATTTCTCAGTTCCATAATTTCCATTTGATTCTTTTTATAGATTCTGCTATCAGATGAAATATTTCATTTGTAATTATTTTTTGTCTCCTGGTTTCTTGAACTTATTGTAGTTATTTAAAGTCCTTATATCTGAATCACTGTGGGTCTGTTTCTATTGTCTCATTTTTTCCTTTGATTTTGGCATGCCTAGTAATATTTTACTGAATGCCAAACATTACGATTTAAACACTTCATGGTATATCAGAAAGAAATTGCCATTGATATGTTGAACTATATATTGATATATTGAAATTTCCCCTTTTTTTCTAGACAGTCACTTTGTAAACAGTATTCCCCAAACATACACCAATGTTGTAAGCTATGTACCTTTCCTAGAAAGAGACACACAACTAAAAACCAGCAATGATGGGATTCATAGCCAAGTCTGTCTAGTTCTAGTGTGGGTGCTCCCCACATGACACCTGTGAACAGTCATCACAGGAGGTAATCAGATGGGTTCTAAAAGGCCAGCTGTTGTAGAAACAGTTCCATCTGGGCTCTGCTGGTTAGCAGACCCACTCAAGTTAGCTCAAGAATAAAAGATCACATCGGTTAGAATTCTTGTGGGTTCTCCCACCCTGCCGTGTCTGAGCATAGACACAATAGTTGGCACCTGAAGCAGTATTTCTTACCCAGCAACACCTGGGCCTGGTGGCCGAGTACAAACTCTCTGACTTACAGCTGGGTTAGTCAATCAGTCCTGCACAGTGGCGTGTAAGCCTGGCGGCTGATCATGGATTCGTTGGTTTGCAACTGAGTTGGTCAGTTTCACCCAGTGGCACCTGGGCCTGGAGAATGATCACAGATTAATTAATTTATAACTGGAACTGTCTGTCCTACCCAGTGGCACCTTAGCCTGGCAGCTGATCACAAACTTATTGGGTTACAATTGAATCTGTCTAGCCCAGTGACCCCTTAGCTTGGCAGCTGATCACAGATTCATTGGATAACAATCGAATCTTTTGGTCTAGACCAGCAGCACCTGAGCCTGGCAACTCATCACAGATTCATTGGATTACAATTGAACCTTGCTGACTAGCCCAGAGGCACCTGAGCCTGGCAACTGATCACAGATCCATTGATGTACATCGGAATCTGTCCCACCAAACTATACCTGAGCTGGCAGCTGATTGCAGATCAATTGGATTACAATTGAATCTCTTTAGCTCGGTAGAGCCTAAGTTTGGTACCTGATCATGGAGTCATTGACTTACAAGTGAATTGGTCTATCCCCCCAAGCTGCATCTGCATCACAGATCGATAAAATTATAACTAAATCAATCCTTCCAGCCTAGCGGTTCCTTAGCCTGGCAGCTGATCACAGTCAGATTGGATTACAATGAAATCTAAAAATGAAGAGAAAAAGAAACTGTCCATCACTGAAAGAAAAGGAGGAATCTTCAGAAAGATTGCTAAATGAAACAGAGTCAAGCAAACTATCAGATATGGATTCAAAATAATGATGATAGAGAAGCTCAATGAGCTCAGCCAGCTCAACGAAAACTACAAACAACTCCAGGGAAGCTACAAATAGCTTACTGAGAACTACACCAGCATTAAAAAGGACATAGAAACTAACAAGAGCCAAGAGGAAATGAAGAACACAATTTCTGAATTGAAGAATACAGTAGAAGGAACGAACAGCAGGCTAGAGGAAGCAAAAGATTGGATCAGCAAGCTGGAGGACAATGTAGAAAAATATTCCAAGACAGGACAACAGAATGAAAAAAGACTAAACAATAATGAAGAGGTTTTTTTTGTTTGTTTGTTTGTTTTGTTTTTGTTTTTAAGATTTTATTTGATTATTTTTAGAAAGAGGGGACGGGAGAGAGGCAGAGAGGGAGAGAGACATCAATGTATGGTTGCGTTTCACCTGCCCCCAGCCACAGACCTGACTGGAGACCCGGTCTGCAACCTGGTTATGTGCCCTGGCTGGGGAATCGAACCTGCAACCCTTGGGTTCGCAGGCCGGCGCCTTATCCCCTGTGCTACCAGCCAGGCATGAAGAGGTTTTAAAAGAGCATCAGGACAACATGAAACACAATAATATTCATATCATAGGGATACCAGAAGGAGAAGAGAAACAAGGAATGGAAAACCTGTTCAAAAAAGTAATGATAGAAAACTTCCCTAACATGATGAGTGAAAACATTACTCAAGTTCAGGAAGCACAGAAGGTCCCAGTGAGGATGAATCCAAACAGACCCACTCCAAGATACATTATAATTAAAATGGCAAATTTCAAAGATAAAGACAGAATCCTAAAAGCATTAAGAGGAAAACGGCAAATAACATATAAGGGGGTTCTGATAAGGTTATCAAAGGATTATCCAACAGAAACAATACAAGCCAGAAGGGAATGACAAAAAAATATTCCAAGTAATGCGAAACAAAGGCCTGCAACCAAGACTACTCTACCCAGCAAAGTTCTCATTTAAAATGGAAGGAGAAATAAAGGACTTTCACAGACAAAAGACTGAAAAAATACATCTCTACCAAACCAGCATTGCAAGAAATGCTAAAGGGTCTGCTTTTTAAAAAATGAAGAAACACCCTGGCTTGTGGCACAGCGGATAAGGTGCCGCTGGCCTGAGAACCGAAAGGTCACTGGTTCAATTCCCCAGCCAGGGCACATAATCAGGTTGCAAGCCAGGTCTCCAGCCAGATCCAAGGCTGGAGGAAGGCGAAAGGCAACCATACATTGATGTCTCTCTCTCTCTCTCTCTGCCTCTTTCCCTACTCGTCTCTCTGATAATAAATAAAATCTTAAAAAAAAAAAAAAAGATGAAGAAACAGAGAGAGACAGAGAGTAACACAGGTACAAAGGGGCAAAATGGCAATAAATAAATATCTATCAATAATAACCTTAAATGTAAATGGAATAAATGTGCCAATCAAAAGACATAAGGTAGCTGAATGGATAAGAAAACATGACCCACATATATGCTTTCTTCAAGAGACCCATCAGAACAAAAGATCAACACAGATTGAAAGTGAAGGAATGGAAAAAATATATATCAAGCAAATGGACATGAAAAAAAGGCTGGGGTAGCAATACTTAATTCAGACAAAATAGATTTTACGATGAAGGCCATAAAAAGGGACAAAGAAGGATATTTCATAATACTTAAGGGGATATAACTCTGGTAAACATATGCACCCAACACAGGAGCACCCAAATAGATAAGGAAAATCTCGGAGGACTTCAAGAAGGATATGGACAGCCACACATCAATAGTAGGTAATTTTAATACCCCATTATCAACAATGGACAGATCTTTCAAACAAAAAAACACCAAGGATATTGTGGCATTGAACAACACTCTAGATGAAATGGACCTAACTGATATGTATAGAACCTTTCACCCCAAAGAAGCAAAATATACATTCTTTTCAAATGCACATGGAACTTTCTCAAAGATAAACTACATGGTAGGTCATAAAACAAGCCTCCACAAATACAGGAAAATTGAAATCATACCAAGCATCTTCTCAGATCACAATGGCTTGAAGCTAGAAACCAACCTCAAGGGAAAAAGCCAAAAAGACTCTAATTCATGGAGACCGAATAATTTGCTTTTAAGTAATGAATAGGTTAACAATGAGATCAAAGATGAAATCAAAAAGCTTCTGGAAACAAATGACAATGAATACACAATAGTCCAAAACCTATGGGACACAGCAAAGGCCATCCTCAGAGGGAAATTCATAGCAATACAGGCCTACCTAAAAAGGATAGAAGAAGCTTATACAAACAACTTAACCATAAAGCTGCAAGAACTAGAGGAGCAACAACAACAACAACAACGAAAAGCCAAGAGCAAGTAGAAGGAAGGAAATAATCAAGATCAGAACAGATTAAATGACTTAGAGACTAAACCTACAATTCAAAGAATCAATAAATCCAGGAGCTAGTTCTTTGAAAAAAATAAACAAAATTGACAAGCCTTTAACCAGACTCATCAAGAAAAAGAAAAAAGAGAGAGAGAGGACCCAAATAAACAAAATCAGAAACAACAGAGGAGAAATCACAACTGATACTTCAGAAATACAAAGGATTGTAAGAAATTACTACAGACAACTATATGACAAGAAATATTACAACCTGGGTGAAATGGACACATTTCTGGAAATGTATAATCTACCAAAACTGAATCCAGAAGGAGCAGAAAGCCTAAAGAGACCAATAACAACTAGTGAAATTGAAGAAGTAATCAAAAATCTCCCAAAGCAGAACAGCTCCAGACCAGATGGCTACACAGGTGAATTTTACCAAACATTTAGAGAAGACCTAACTCCTATCCTTCTCAACCTATTCCAAAAAATCCAAGAAGAGGGAAGACTCCCAAACTCTTTCTATAATTCTAACCCCAAAACCAGGTCAAGACACAAATAAGAAAGAAAAATACAGGCTGATATTTCTCATTAACATAGATGCTAAGATTGTCAACAAAATATTGGCCAACCAGATTCAGCAATACATTAAAAAGATCATATACCATGATCAAGTGGGATTAATCCCAGGGATGCAAGGATAGTATAACATTCACAAATCAATAAATGTAATATACCACATCAACAAAATGAAAGACAAAAACCCTATATTCATATCAATAGATGTTGAAAAAGGCATTTGATAAAGTACAGCAACCATTTATGATAAAAACACTCAGCAAAATGGGAATAGAGTGAGCATACCGCAACATAATAAAGGCCATATATGAGAAACCTGAAGCCAATATCATACTCAATGGGTAAAAACTAAAAGCTTTCCCCCTAAGATCAGGAACAAGAACAAGACTGTACACTTTCTCCACTTCTGTTCAACATCATTTTGGAAGTTCTAGCCATAGCTATCAGACAAGAAGAAGGAATCAAAGGTATCCAAATTGGAAAGGAGGAAGTAAAACTGGCATTATTTGCAGATGACATGATTGTGTACATACAAAACCCGATAGGCTCCACCAAAAACTAACTTGATCTAATAAGCAAATTTAGCAAAATAGCTAGATATAAAGTCACTCTTCAGAAATCAAAAGCATTTTTGTATACCAATAAAGAAACATCAGAGATAGAAGCTAGAAAACAAATCCCATTTACCATAGCAACAAAAAAAAATAAAGTACTTAGGAATAAACTTAACCAAGGAGGTAAAAGATCTGTACTCAGAAAACTACAGAACATTGAAGGAAAAATAAATGGAAGCATATACCATGTTCATGCATGGGAAGAATTAACATCATTAAAATGTCCAAACTACCCAAGCAATTTGTAGATTCAATGCAATCCCAATTAAAATACCAATGACATACTTCACAGAGACAGAAAAAAATACTTCAAAAATTTAAATGGAGCCAAAAACACCCACAAATAGCCTCAGCAATCTTGAGAAAGAAGAACAAGGTAGGAGGAATCACAATACCGGACATCAAACTATACTACAAGGCTACTATAATCAAAACAGTCTGATACTGGCATAAGAATAGACATATAGATCAATGGAAGAGAATAGAGAGCCCGGAAATAAACCCAGGACTCTATGGTCAATTAATAGTCGACAAAGGAAAAAGGAAAATGGAGTAAAAATAGTCTCTTCAACAAGTGGTGTTGGGAGAATTGGACAGGAACATGCAAAAAAATAAAGCTAGACCACCAACTTACACCATACACCAATAAACTCAAGATGGATAAAGGACTTAAACATAAGCAACACCACCATAAAGGTTCTGGAGGAAAATATAGGCAGTAAAATTTCAGATATCCTATGCAGAAATATGTTTACTGATACTTCTTCAAGGGCAAAGGAAATAAAAGAACAAATCAACAAATGGGACTGTATCAAACTAAAAAGCTTCTGTTTAGCTAAATAAAACACCGGCAAAATTAAAAGGGAACCAACTGTATGGGAAAATGTATTTGCCAATGATACCTCAGACAAGGGTTTGATCTCCAAAGTAGATAAAGAACTTATGTGACTCAACATCAGGGAGACAGACAGCCCAATTAAAAATTGGCAAAGGACCTGAGCAAACATCTCTCTGAGGAGGAAATACAAAGGGCCCAAAGGCATAGGAAAGAATGCTCAACGAGATGCAAATTAAAGCCACAATAAGATACCACTTCACACCTGTCAGAATGGCAATCATCAACAAATCAACAAACAACAAGTGTTGGTGAGGATGTGGGGAGGAGGGAACACTAGTGTATTGTTGGTGGGAATGCAGACTAGAGCAGCCACTATGGAAAACAGTATATAGTTTCCTTAAAAAACTAAAAATGGAACTGCCTTTTGATCCAGCAATTCCACTACTAGGACTATACCTGAAGAACCCTGAAACACCAATTCAGAAGAACCTATGTACCCCTAGGTTCATTGCAGCACTATTTACAATAGCCAAGTGCTGGAAAGCCTAAGTGATTAGTGGATCACTGTGGATGATTGGATCGAAAAACTTTGGTACATTTACACAATGGAATACTATACAGCAGAAAGAAAGAAGGAACTACTACCTTTTGCAACAACATGGATGGAACTGGTAAGTATGATACTTAGTGAAATAAGCCAGTCAGTGAAAGACAAATACCATGTGATCTCATCCATTACAGGACGCTAATGAACAAAACAAAAAAGCTAAACATGAATACAAGGAACAGACCTTCAATGGGCAGAGGGGAGGGAGAGGGGAGGCGGAGGAGGCAAAGAAGGGGAGCAGTTTAATCAAGGAACTAGCATGGGCATGGACAACAAGTGAGACTGACTTTGGGATGAGGGAGTGGGTGGGTGGGGAAAGGGAGAGAAGGTAGGGGAAATGGGATGAATGTAACACAACAACAAAAAAATTAAATATAAAAAATTTTTGTGGCTATAAGAACTGTGTTAGTCAAGATTTGATAGGGAGTAGGTAGCACACTCCACTTAGGATAATTTAAAGGGGACTTATTCACAAAGGGTTTAGTTACAAAGGTATGGGTGAGATGTAGGGGGAACCACAAGGGAAGATGAAGAGACCCAGGACTGGCGGCAATGGAGCTGTCACACCACCCAAAGCTCAAAGAGATGAGGGGAAGGAAAGGTTACTGGAACCCAGAGAAGAAAGAATCATGGAAAACAGGCCACCTTGACAGGAACAGTAACCTTCAGCCAACCCAAAGCGACTTTGCAGGTAGAGAACTAGGAGAATTAAGTAACCCCAATGTCACTCTCTTCCCCTTTCTAGTCTTTTGCCAGGGCTCCCTAACAGCCTAACATAATCAGAGCCTCCTATGGCAAAAAGGAAAATGGAAGAGGATCTAGAATGGATCTAGATAGACAGAAGGTATCTGGTACAGACGAAACATACACAAACACAGCCTAAACAGTAAAGATATTTCACGGTGGCATAGGCAAGCCTGTTTGCAGGCAGCCCCAGTGTTGTGCAGCAGCTCAGCAACATGGTTCAAAGGTGTCCCAGGTTCTCTCCATCTGCTCACTTCACGACCCCCAGGATGGTTCGCTCTTATCCTTAGGCTACCATAGCTTCAGGCATTGCATTCTCACTCAGCTGCCTTCAAGACAGGAAGAAGGAACACACTTCCTTACCTATGTCCTGGCATCAAGGAATCATTCACAAAAGCCTCCTGCCCCCAGCAGTCTTCCTCCTGCATCCCATTGGCCAGACTGGGTCACATGCCCAATCTTTCCACTTTTCACTAGGAAAGGTGGGCACGATTACCTGCGGCTTAGACCAGCCATGTTTCATCTCCAAGGGCCAGAGACGGGATCCACTTCCTTGACCATGCTGCCCATCCCCCACCCCCGACCCCACCGATAGAATCAGGATTTTAAAGTCTAAGAAAGAAGGAGGGATGGTGTCAGGTAGATAATCAGCATTCTTGGCCCCAGGTATTTTGCTTTTGCTTTTCCCCAGGGAGCCCCAGGCATATCACAGGAACCCAGGGGGAGCACCACAGCTGTTCTCAGGGCGTTAGGATCCACTGAGGCTCTGGACCGGCCACAGCTCCTCCCCGCCAATCTTTCCACACTGAGTGCTCTTCTCTCTGCTTTGTCCTCCCCTCTCCAACAGATTCCTCTGCCTACTTATGGCTTCCCCTTCTCCAAACCCTAACTTCTCCAGCTCCTCTCATGCGTGTCAGGACAAACTCTAGCGGTGGTAAGGCCAGGGTGGGGGAGGGGCAGCATCACGGCACAGATTGCGCAAGGGCAGCAGGGGCTGGGGATGGGGGCAGTGTCCCTTAGAAGGGTCTGTGCAAAGGTCAGCTGAGGGCAAGTGAAGCTGGAGCAAAGTAATGGGATAGAATTTACCTAGATGTAAGTAAATGTGTAATAAAACCGGAGTGTGTTCATGCATTTGAAAGAGAGTCCAAAATTGAAATAAAAACTCTTCGGCTGGTACTGTTGTGGTACCCCTACCGGCTGACAACTGTGGAAAGCTGTCCCTTCAGTCCTCCCATCTCCTCACTTCTGGGACAGGCTCAGAAGCCATGCCTAATGAGAAGGGCATTCTGGGCATGTAGATGTAATTGGTGTCCACCCAGGTTCCTCTTTTCAGGCCCATATGTCCCGTCTCAGATGCTAAGGGCTCACACCTCCCCCTTCTCTGGAGAACAGAGCCATCTCACTCACACACCTGGGAGGCTCCCTCTCTGCATCCTGGGCTGCATGACTGCTTGATTGGGTGAGTGGGAGGATAGGAGTGTATGGGGGTGCAATAAGAAGCCAGTCCCTTGCCCCAGAGGCTAGCTCTGTGATGCTGTGCATGCTCCAGAGTCCCCTGTGGGTCAGGCCTCACCTGGGCCTGGCTTTGGGGTCTGGCTCTCCTCTCCTACTGCTGCCTGCAGGTAATTCCCATCCCAGGTTCCACGTGTAGGGAGAGGGTAGGCAAGATATCTCAGACTTGTCCACTGTGAGATCAGGGGACTGGCCTCTCCATCTGATGGAGCTCCTCAGGTGCAAGAATGGTGAACAGGAACCCCATCTTCTCCATCTTCCTCCTCTTCCTCCATTCATTGCCCAGAAATTCTTAGAGCAGCCACCAGCTACACATCCTACTGGTCTCTGTATGAAGAAGCACAAGGCACAGAGTGATTTCAAAGGGTTTGCATTCTAATTAGTAAGGCAGAGCATGCCTATAAAAAGGAGGCATATACTAAGACCTAATGGTTGGCCCCTGAAGATGAGAGTCCGACAGGTGTGCAGAGAAGGGAGAAGACACTGTAGTCAGGGAGGGCTCTCTGGAGGGGATACCATCAGTTTAAACCTTCCATAAGCAGGAAGGAGGCCAGAGGAATGAGCTAGGATTCAGGGGCCCAAGCTGTAGGCCATCTGGCAAAGTAGAACTCTCTGCAAGACAGCAGGAGAAGTAAGATGGCAGGTGGCTGCCTGGGGCAGCAGGAGGGACAGAATAGAGGATGAGACCTAAGTTCAAAGTTGGAGTGATTGGAAGAAGGAGGCTTAAAAATAGAGAAGCCCATTTGTCTTGTTCATTGTCATCCTCACTTTCCACCCTTGCAGTCCCTGGCACAGTACTGGGCACGGAGCAGATAGGCCTTAGGTGTTTGCTGAATAGGGTTTCCCACTCCTCATTCTCCTCCTAGGATCCAGGCTCCTCTGAGCAGAAGTGAGGGCTGAGAGAGGCTTCCAGGTCAGCGTGACCTGCTCCCCAGAGAATCAGGCAAGGTAAAGGTCCTCCCATTCCACCCCAGCAGGAATTTAATTAGGAGAACTAATTAGTGGACTGGGAGTGAGAGACAGGCACCGGTGCTGTGTATGTGCTGGAGCATGGAGACTGAGGGTACATTTCAGTGAGTAAACCTGCAAGGATCAGGATGCTACAGTCAGACAAGAGCCAGGGGCCCTGCACTGGGCCTGCTCCGTTCCGCTCCCCACACCCCCACCACCAGACACGAGCTCCAGAAGCAGGTAAGTGTGCATGTGTGCATGTGTGGGGGTCACACGCATGTGTGTATGTGTATGTGACCTCCCACACATGCCTACAATCTCCTATACATACCTGCATGCTCACACATACACATCACACATATACACATGCATGTATTGACTTCACAAGCACCTTCTCACACATCCACTCACACGATTCATACACTGACACTGACACACATTCACATGTTCATGTGTAGCTTTGCAAACAACCACACCACACAGCTACACACTCATGCACATACATGTTCACAGTCAAACACACATGCACATACTTTCACACTCTCAAAATACACATTCACACACCTACTCAGACATGAGCTCACATTTCCCATGTATATGCTCACACACACACATTTAGGAAGAGCTGTTTTGACCTCTATGGCTCTACAACCAATTCAGGTCCCTCCTGACTGTGATTGAATGTTCTGAGCTGTATGTATCCCAGGGCCATGAACAGAGCTAGCACCTTATACCACAGAAACACCAGCCTTCTGCCCTCACACCCAGGCCCCTAACAAGATCTTCTCCCACCCCTTGGCTTTTCCAAAAGGAAAAGAAACTTCTCAAAGTACATACCTTTGTCTCTCTTGTCCCCATGCCTGCACATCCCAGGGTGAGAAAGTGCTTCCTCCCAGCTCCCATCAGGCCTCCGCAGAATCAGCACAGCCAGTTCTCACAGACAGAGAATGCTCTCTGCAGTCAGCACAGCGCAGGCCCAGAAAAGCCCGAGACATACCCCAGGGCTGCACTACGCGACAAAGGCAGGGACTGTGGAGGTGTGTATGAGTGTATGGGAAATGTCTGCATGGGGCTTTAGGTCGGACTCCAAAAGTTCTAACCCGGCTCTGAGTGACATTGCACAAGTTACTAAACCTCTCTGAGCTTCGGTCTCCTTGTCTGCAAAGGAGGGAAACCATGAATCCAGGTTGTGTGAAGAGTGAATGAAATTATACATATCACATGCTTAGCACAAAGTGAGGCACATAGTATATACTCAATAAATTTAACACTTATCATCTGTCATAGGAACCAAACCCACCACTACCGGATTTCTACTCCCCAACCATCCCAGGTTCCACTTGTAGGGAGAGGGTAGGCCCTGTGCGCCTGGCTCCTTCTTGTCTTTCTTTCCTGCCTCTGAATAAGAAGACAGGTTATTAGTACAAATTTGATCAAAATGACACATGGATTAGCATGTACGCCGCAAATTCTAATTCTGTTTACTGTTCTAAGGGAGCATGCAATTATTACAGGAGCTGGGACAGAGTGTTTTTAATAACATTTCTTGTTAAGATTTAATTATAGGAAATTGTATTTTCTTAATCACTGAAAACTCAACTGGCTAGGAAAAGAATCGTGATAATTTTGTTTGCAGTTTATTAAATCCATAGGATATTCTTTCTCTTACATTTGCTTTTATTATGTGCTGCTGCTAAGTGCTTTTTAACCCATGGAGGGAGGCCCAGGGAAGACATCCCCTGCCTCCCTATCCCCAGGGCCTCCCCTCCTGGCAAACCCAGGTGCCAGCATCCCCACAAGCCAAAGCAACTTAGGAAGTCGAGTAGCTCAGTTTCCTACTCATAAAAAAACCAGGTGTGTCCTCCTCCTTATCTGAAGTTGGTGGGCTAAGAAACCATCCACAAAATATCTGGCCCTCACACCAGCCTTCCCCAGAAACCCAGCCCCAGACATCTCCAAGCCATGAACCCCTGAGAAAGATTGGAGAAGTAATACTCTCACCTGCCTGCATTCAGGTGTTCCTGACCACCTCAGAAGTTCCCGAGCCTAGGGAAGGGACCTAAGGGAATGGCAGCTCTGCAGGAGCCATCTGACACTCGCTCTGTTCTCTCCTGGACCGGACAGAAATGTGGGTGGATTTTCACTCCTATAAGCGAGCTTGCATGAGGCTTCTTTCCTACCAGATGTTAAGAAGTAGGGATGCAGAAATGGAAATGACAGAGCCTTGCTAGGCTGTCCACGGGCCCTCCTGCTTCCCTTTCTGCAGCTTCCTTGTGTCTGTGCAGGGAGACAAGGGGGTTGCAGAGAGCCTAACACTGAGAAATAAGGTGTATGAAAACCAGAGGCACAAAGGAGCCACAGTCTACTAGTTCCTCCAGGAAACCAGACTCGAGGGAAAAGATGCAATATTATCAACAATATGAGGAGTGATGCTTATAAAAACCAACGTGAGATGCCAGCCCTCCTGGGATTTGTGCTGCATGGTTAAGTAACAATTCCTTAGTCAAAGGAAAGCATCTCTGACTGTGAAATCCTGTGATCCCAGAAGAGTGAGTGTACGTGTGTTCGCGCGTGTGTGTCTGTGTGTGTGTGTCCCCTTGACCTCAATCACAGCCCATCTCCATCTTTACCCAACCCTATGACTTGATGAGCCTGGACCATCTCCATATGGATGCTGCATCTACAGGCAGCCTTTCCTCCAGAGAGCGCCACCCCTTCAGCAGCAAGTCCCATCTGCGTCTAGCCTAGAGCTCTCCTGCTGCCAATCAAACCTAAGTCCTCTTGATCTTTTGGAAGGCGGGAGACAGAGACAGTGAGTGAAATTCCCAGCAGAACAGCCCATCTGACATACCTCCAGGTCTTTTCACTCCCCTTTAAATTTGAGACCCTAGCTCTCTTAACCACTCTCCAGTGGCCTCTTGTTCCCTCCATGTACCTTTGGTGTCTTTGTTCTCCAGCGCTAAGGAAGTCAGGCCGGGCAGCATTCATCCCCCTACCCCCACCCGCAGCAGAGTGCTGGACATCAAAGAGGCAGCAGGAGAGGTGATGGATAATAGATGGCTGGAGGCATGAATGATACATAGGCAGCTAAATGATGGATAATGGGGCCCGCATGATGTATAGGCAGCTGCCTGGTAGTAGATGTGTAGATACATATAGATGGATGGAGAGGGATTGTTTCAGAAACAACAGACCCTGAGGCAGCTGGAAAGACTGACTTAGGATCCATGATAGACGCATTGATATTACATAGGTGGGGAGATAAGAGGCAGGACTGGTACCCTGGAAACAACACAGGGATATACCCAGAGCAGGACTTCCTGGGCACCGCCGGGACTAGAGGAAAAACAGGCCACGAATGGACATCCAGAGCGTTCCACGGACAGACACTGCAGCCGCCCAGGCATCGATGGTAGGTCGCAGGACAGAGGGGGTGAGCTGAAAGAGCCTGTCCACAGGGGATGAAGGTGCCGAAAGATGAACAGATGGGAGAGCCCCTGGGTGCAGCCCAGACAACGGGGTGCTGGCCGCTGGTGGCCGCACAGGGGCGCCCGCGCTGGGGTACCCAAGCAGAGGACGGGGAGGGGCTTCGGCCCGCCCTGGGTCCAGCACCGGAGTTTGTTTCCATGACAGCCAGGCCCACGTGACCCTCCCCACTCCCCGCCCCCCCCCCCGCCCTTTCCTTCATAAATAATGCTCCTAGTTGAAAACTCCCCAAGGAAGGGCAGGAGAAAGGCTTCTTGCTGGGCTGCGTTTCCCAGAATCGAAGCAAGTCTTTGAAGCCCGCCCGACTTCCAGAGCTGCCCAAATCAGTTTGCGCCTTTCCCTGTCACTCCCTGGCTTGTCCTTCTTGCCCTGTTTTAAATCATTTCCCTCTCACCACTCCAGCTTCCTTCTTCCCAAACTCAGGGTCTCCCCGACCCCACTTCCTCTCTGGAGTCAGAGATACAGAGGGGAGAGAAAGGAGGGAAGCTATTGTTCGGGCAAGGGCAAGGCAAACCCCTGAGAGAAGGCGGAGGGGGCGTGGGTAGCAGATGAGAGGGCTACTGGCTAAAGCTAGGATTAGCCTAGAGGAGTAAGGGGCCTATCACCCTCCGAGTCCGGGAGAATAGATGCCCTCCCTCAGCTCCCGCCCAGATCTGCTCCAGCTTGGGTGGCGCACAACTACAGAGGAGGAGACAGGAGGAGCGCCCACCCCAGGAGCAGCTGCGGTGGGCGGTGGGCGTGATTAGCGTCCTGGAGGTAGAGCTGTCACTGCTGGAACAAAGGGCCCTTGCCCAACTCACAGGCTCATTGTATCTGTAGGATGTGCAGCTCAGAGGCAAGCCGGCCAGAAGAAACCAACTCCACTGCCTCCAAGGCATGCTTTCTCAGTCCTTTTGAGCCAGCTGGCTATTATCCCATGGTAGGGCCCTGGAAACACAGAGCCTAAGAGAACAGAACCCTCTTTGGAGAGGCCAATCAGGGAGGCACCTAGGGGTTAAGTGACTAGCCCAATGCGCCACAGCCTGGAAGCTGCAGGGTTGTAGCCACCATCAAAGCCAGGGAATTCTCAGTCCTGAAGAGTTAGGGAAAGCAGCCAGGGAGGAAGAATATGAGACACACAGAGAAAGTAGTCAAAGGTGGGGCATTTTTCACATTCTGGTTTCCCCTCCAAACAATGGCCAAGTCCCCACCTCTACTTCAGATACCTCCTACAGTTCATTGCCCTTAAGAGTGAAAAAAATAATCTGGCTACTCTGCCTCTGCCCAACAGTGACACCAAAATTATCTTTAAGAACCAGTGGAGGTTGTCCAGGATTGACCAGAGATTAAAGTGGGCAGAGGAGAATCCCGGGCAGAAGGGGCCATGAGCACAGGCAGAGAGGCCTGGAGGGTGAGGGGACCAGAGACAGCTCTGTGTTCCAGGGTGACACTTCAGCCGGAGCAGAAAGAACTTCAGGAGAAAGAGGCAGGGCTGAGATCAAAGAAGTCTTATTCTCTACTTAAGACACTTGCAGAAGGGAGCTACTGAAATGTTCTGAGCAAAGGAGCAATAGGGTCAGATCTGTAATATGGAGGGTGGATTGGAGGCATTGGGTATGGAGAGAGGGTGACCAGTTAGGAGGCTGCTACGATAGTTCAGGGGGATGGGGAAGTGATGAGGAACCACAATGGGGTCATAGGATTGGCTTGGGGAGTGGGGGGAGTCAAGAAATATTTTGAAGGTCATAGCATCAGGACATAAGAGGATGGAGACGGAGAGAGCAAACTTGAAGTCAAGGCTGACTCCTGGGTGCCTGGGCTGGATGTGAGTGAGTGGCAGTGCTGTTCTCTGAAAGGCCTCACAGGAGGAAGAGCAGGCTTAGGGGAGATGTCCAGTTTGAAGCAGGTTGCATTTGAGGTACCTGATGGTGCAAAGGCCAACTGTCCAGGGGTTAGGTGGATATTCTGGCTTGAGCTCCACGGGCAAAGGCTGGATGGAGCACCAATGTCTGTGGTGGCTGAAATCCAAGGGGGAATAAACGAGACTGACAGGGGAGAGAGAAGAGCAGGACCCCAGACCAGGAGGGGCCAAGAAGGAACTGTCAGAGAAGAAAGGTGGTAGAGCACCTGGTTGGGAGGGGTGGGGAGAGGGGCTGATGAAGGAAGGAGGGAGGGAGTGGTGCCGCACAGCAGGGAGGGAGACGCAGCAGAAAGTGCCAGTGAGTAAAACAATGAGTGACTAGCGGACTTGGTGCTGAGCACCTTATTCATAATCAGTGTCAAGCAGGAAACTCAGCCACCAGTCTGAGTAATTCAGAGAGAGTTTAATGAAGGTGCGGGCAAGGTGCAAAGTTGTGGGGAGGGTGTAGGAAAACTAACAGAGAGTAGTGAAGCTCCAGGGCTAGTGACAGAGAAGCTGGGCCCTAGGAGACCTGGAGGAAGAGCCACGTGGAAAAGGCACTGGACAGGAGCTATAGCTGGTGTGGTGGGACACAGCCAGCCCCCTGCAGCCCCACAAGGAGCAAGTCAGGAGGTTAAATACCTCAGCCTCACTCTCCTCCCTTCCTCCAACTCCTGTGAGTCTCCCCATTGCTAGGGCCCAACCTGAAGCCAGAGGGTAGGGAGCCTGGGCCATGCAACCCCAGAGGTCAGCCCTGGAGGCTATACTCTAACCATCAGAGTTCATGACGTTGGTGAGCAAGCGATAGATAGCCACTGACCCATGTAACTCATGAGATGGGTGGCACTCAATCAGGACCCCTCTTATCTCTTGTCCTCAGCTCTGCTTCTGCCTTACCCCCCCCCATTCTTCCACAGCAGGGGTATCCCCATATCTATCCTCATCCCAAAGAGAGAAGACACTCTTCCCAGCAAAATCCTGGACAAAGTGTCTGAGTGGCCTGGCCCAGGTCATATCCCATCCTAGAACCAGCCAATCTGCGCTGGGGTGGGGAAGGGAAAAATGGTACCAGGCAGCAGCCACCCCAGGAGCACTCAGACGGAGAAGAGGGTGGCCGCTGCTGAGAAGAGGAGACTTGTGGGTTAAAGGTGGGAATGTTATGAGGAAGCAAGCTGGGACCAAGATCACCCTTCGTGTTTCTAAATGAAACAGGAGCCCTGGCTGGTGTGGCTCAGTGGATTGTGCCAGCCTGTGAACCCAAGGGTTGCTGGTTCGATGCCCGGTGAAGGCCCGTAACCAGGTTGCAAGCCAGGTCTCCAGCCAGGTCCCCAGCTGGAGGCAGGTGAAAGGCAACCATACATTGATGTTTCTTACCCTTTCTTCCTTCCTCCCTGCCCTTCTCTCTAGAAACAATGAATAAAATCTTACAAAAAATAAAAAAGAGATTAAATAAATAAGTGAAACAGGGGGTGAGAAGGCAGTAGAGAGAAGCTTTCCTTCTTTGCCTACCACTATACAAAAAATACAGAGATGTATCCTCAGGCACACTCATAAACATACATGCTTGTACACACAGAACCATAAACACATAGGCACATACACATGCCTATACAAGCATGCCTGCTCAGTTTACACTGAGGTATAGACTCATGCACAGTCACCAATATGGGCACCGTATCTGTCAGGATAGGCTAGATTATGCTTCATTAACAACTCCAAAGCCTCAGTGGTTCAAAAATAAAGGCTTCTTGCACACATTGCATACCCATCACAGCCTCTGCTCATCCTATTCATTCCAGGACCCCCAACTAATGGAGAAGCCATTGGCTCAAACCTTGCTGGTCTCTGTACCAGAGGGAAAGATGACCTCTGAAAGGTCTCACACCTATGACTAAATCCTTCTGCCCAGAAATGACACTTTCCCTTCTGTTCCTAGGCCAGAACTGGTCATATGGCCCCATGCAAGGACACCAGAGACCCTGGACTTTTCAGCAAACAGTGATTACCACAACTAACACAGGTATGTGCTCACACAATCACTACTCCTCCCATGGCTCTCTCATTTTATTCTTTATAGCCCAGACACCTGACAACCCCCTGTTTCCAGCAATTAGGGTCAAAATTTCCCTGCCAGAAACTAGAGGTCGTCGTAACTTCCCTCCCCATTTATTTTGGGCACCTTCTGCTGTCCCTAGCTCTCCCACTGGGGTCCCATCATCCATCCCTCCTCTATCCCCACTCTTCTTTGTCTCCCCTGCCCCATGCTTCTTCCTTCCTGCCAAGGAGAGAAAAGGGACAGCTGCACGTTTATTCAGTGCTACTTCGTGCTGACACTCCACCGCTTGCTCCCAGTTTCCCGCTCCCTCCCTTTCTTCCTTCTGTGATTGCCTTGAAAGTTCACTAAGAGTGAGAGGTGGACTGTGCTGCTGGAGCTGGAGAGACAGGGAGGTGAGGCCCAGGGGACCTGGGGATGAAAGAAGAGTAGGCAGACGCAAACAAAGGCCCGACAGGACCTGAGATGCAGAGAAGCAGACAGACACAGACAGAGGCAGAAAAGAGACATAAAAATGTGACAGAAAGAGAAGCAGAGACACAGCCAATGACAGGGGCAGATGGAAAGAGACATGGATTGACAGAGACAAAAACAGAGACAGAAGTAGGTGGAAACAGAGACACAGAGATGGGGCCAGAGAGATTAACGCAGGAAGGAGCAGGGACAAAAGATTGTCGAGCTCCAGGGCGGAGGCAGGGATGTGCCAAGGCCGTGTGCGTGCGTGAGCACGTGCCCACGTTACCATATAGCTCTGCTTTTCGAGCCTCATTATCTGTCACTAAAAGCAGGCACTGAGATACAGAGAAGATGTGGCCTCTTTCAAGCAAGTGGCCGGGGTTTGAGGCCAGGCGTAAGCTCAGGGGACTGGCAGGGGTTTCCTTGGAGATTTCTAGTGCCTGAACGTTGGGTTCAATAGCAGTGGCACTGTCACTTGGAAGAGCCTACAGGGACTGAACTGTGAACACATTCGCTGCTGCCTCCACCCCACCTCTGCCTCCTGCTCCCGCTGTGGCAGCAGGGAGACCGCCCTGGAGGGAAGGTAGAGCTGGGGTGGGGGTGGGGGGGAGGGGAGGAGGGGTCTCAGGCTGGAAAGAGAGGCAGCGGACTCCTGACTTCAGGGAGCCCTGGGTCTGAACAGAGGTTTAAGCTGCATTCATCTTCCAAATGATTATGGAACCAGTGCCAGGCTCCGTGCCAGCCCTTGAGACCCAAGGGATGATAAAAACCACTCTAGGTTCTAGTCTACTAGAGCAGGCAGACTCCAAATAAACTGCAAATGTAATATGACAAATTGGGTCAAGTGATACAAAGGAAAAGAGTTTCATATATGAGGGAATGATGGCAATGGGGTGTCTTTAAACTGGGTGCTCAGGAAAGTTTCTCCAAGTGGGTGATACTGTGACCGAGACCTTCCTGATGAGGAGGAGCCGGCCAAGAGGGAAAATGGGTGAGACATGGGTAGGAGTAGGGAAAGAGGGCCCAGGTGGACGGGACAATGACACCAGGCTGGGTCGATAACACCAAGCCCTAAGGAGAGCCAGCGGGGCAGGAGCAGGGAGTGTTGGAACTAAGACCAGCCAGGTGGGCAGGAGCCTGCAGGGCAAGCCTTCCAGGGAGTGTGGGTTTTACTGACAGTGGGAGAGACACCAATGGTATCCATCCGTAGTGTACCCACACCTACCATGCAGCGGGCACTGCGCTGGGGGCTGGAGCCCAGCTAAGGGGTTGGGATAGACGTACAAGAGTTGCAGAGCAGAGGAAACCAGCACATCTGGTTATTTGTCACTCCTGTGCTTAACTCCCTTTGGTGGCTCTCAACACGCTCAGATAAAAGACCTTAGAGAGCTGTCAGGGCCCTCCCATCCTATCCCCTACTTCCTTCCCATCTCCCAGGCTCCTGCCATTCTTCTGTCTCAGACTTAATGCTCCCCGACTGGCCGACTGGCCATTGCACATGCTGTGCTTGCTGCCTACACCTCCCTCCCGCTGCTCTCTCCCTCCACCTGCTGCGTGCTAGCCCTCCTGCAAGGCTCAGCTCTAGTCTTTTTTCTTCTGGGGAAGCTTTTGTTGAGCCCCACTGCTGCCCCCACTCAACTGACCACCCTCCTCCTGGCCTCATAGCACCAGGTGCCCGGAAACATTTCGTTGCGCATGTCTGTCTGTCTGTCTGTCTGTCTCCCAGATGGAGTTCAGGGAGAGCAAGGCTGTACCTGTCAGGATCCCTGGGTGAATTACCCACTTGTGGTCAGGTAGATGATTAGAGGCAGTGTTCTTTCTTGGTCCAAAGGGGTTGTTCCAATTTCCACTCTCCTCAGAATAATCAGAAGCAAACCCTTCTTTATAGGGAAAAGAGACTGCGGACCAGAATCTGGGAGATCAGCCTAAGAAATCTTCCAGCCCTGCCTCATTGCATCCTTGAAAACAAGATGGCTCACCAGGAGCTCTATTGCAGCCACCCAAGAAAACTTGGCCAAGGTCTCAGTCTTGCCACAGCTGCTCAGACAGGCAGTCTGATCTAGAAACATGGCCTCAACACACGTCGCCAGTGTTTCCCTCTGCACTCAGGCTATAGGTTTCATTAATTGGACTAAGTGATCTTCCTTGAATGGTCATGCAAGGCATCTATCTGACTGCAGAAACAATGCTAACATTTTATATACAAAAATGTAAAAACTTTTTTACAGAAGAAACTTTTGAGAAAATGAAGATGGGTCAGAGCTCAGAAAAAAGGGCAACGTCATGATCTGGCAGAGAGAGGTAAGGGGTTCTGAGCTGCGGGAGGTGGCTGGCGAGGGGCAGAGGTGTGCCGGGGACTCTGGGCTCCCGAGGCAGGGACCCCGGAGGGGGTTGGGGAGCGAAGGTGTCCCACTTGCTGTCAGGTGTGAATGATTCAGTTGGGGACAGCCAACATGAAAGTCTGCCTACTCCCAGGAGAGTGAATCTGCCACAGAGAGATTTTTATCCATATGCGATTGCTCCCCTGGGGGCTCCATGTGCTTCCAGGATGGAGACAAAGAGAAAGCCTGTCCTTTGGGAGGTGGCCTCCCGGAGACTCTGGCTGCGCTTCAGGTTCAAGGGGAACACAGGCGTCTATGCAACAGCATCCACTCAGGAGGACCTGTGTAGGTCATGGGGGACAGAGCTGGAAAATCCTAGAGAAGTGGGGAGAGGTCAGAAGAAGCTAGGCAGGGGCTAGGGGGCCCTGGGAGAAGGAGGTAGGGCAGAAAATGGTGGAAAACCACAAGGCCCCCAGCCCTTAAGGTCAACAGAAGGAGGACCCACAGAAATGGAAAGCTGGGAGAGAGGGTTTAGAGGCCAAGGCTAACCTGCGCTGGCTGTCAGCCCCTCTCTCCTTGAGCAGTCAGGGGGGTTGGGCGGGGGGTGGGGGGGTGCAGGTGTGTGGATTCTGAAGTCCCCAGAGGACCATACAACTAAACCAGAACCCTGGGCAGCCAGACCATCCTATCAGCATCTCCCGAAACAGGGACTGTTCTTGGTCCCACTCTGCCCTCAGCCTGGCAGCCAGGACAGCTTCCTTCAGCCCCAGTTGGATAGCAGGAAAGCAGGCCTGAGTGGGGCAAAGACCCTGGTCAGAGGGCAGCACAGGGAAGAGGACATAGACACCCCAGACCATGAGGCCCAGGCTAAAGGATGGACAGGGGTAGAGACAGGGACCCGGGGGTGGCGGGGGGAGCGGGTAGGGGGTGGGTAGTGGATTTAAAGGAAAGGAAAAGAGACAATACTAGCTGCTGGGATAGGCAACCCCCTCACGTCAGTGGCCTGACCTATAAAAATTCACTTCTTTCTCAGCCCCAGTGCAAAGCAAGAGCTGCTGTTGGACGGCCTGCTTCATGGCCAGTTGGGGCCCAGGTTCCCTCCTTCTTGTGGCCCTGCCCCTTTTAAGACCTCTGACCCCTCCTTGTTTGGTCAGCGGACAAGGACAGACACCTAGGAAAGTGCTCCCAATCTTGGTCTTCCTGCCTGGAAGTGGCATGTCACACACTGCACATGCTCCGTTGCTGAGAACATGAAACGCGGCCCTAGATGCAAAGGGGTCTGAAAAACAGAGTTCCTGGCTGGGCATCTGCTTCCCAGCCCCAAACTCCAAAGCATGGAAAAGAGGGTCCTGAATTTGTGGTGGAGGCCTGGCCAGGCCCTGCCTCCGTTGCCACTGGACATCTATGCTGGACCACACCTTTTACAAGTGTGATTTGTTCTATTCTTCACAGAAACACTGAAAAAAGAAAAACTGTGAGACCCTCTTTATACAAGGGGACATGGGATCTCGGAGAGGCTAAGAGACTTAGTCCGAGATGGTGAAGCCTGGATTTGAACCCAGAAGAGGGTGGGAATAAGGCATTTCAAGGCTGCCTTGTCTCCCAGCTGCTCTGTCAGAAATGGCTTTCCTGACAAGGGGAGTGGGCTGGGAATCAAAAAGTGAATGGGTTGCTAAACTGTTTTACTTTCCCGGCTGCCTGATCACTGTCTGCATGGAGTCTTCAATAAGAGGCCATGTGTCACGTGGCTTGCTCACCCCAAAGGATGTTGGACAGTGATGCTTCCCCCTTGCAGGCCCCCAAACAATCCACTGTTGCAGGGCTTGTTAAGTTTGTGGCTCAGTGAAGAGTTCACCCTTAAATGTTACTAACTTACCCAGGAATTAAGGTTGAGACAGGCAGAGGAACCTGCCGTTGGCACAGCCAGAGGTGGGGCTGACAGTGGAGGTTAGCCTCCTCCGGAAGGAGGAATGGTAGACACTAGGTCTGGGGTCAGTGAAAAGTGCTTCTTGTCCCCCAAGGTGATCACTGTCTCCAGTAATGATCTCTGTTTCTGTGGGAGTGTGGGGGCAACGACACTCTTGAAAAGCTGTCATTAGACTAAACTGGCTACGAATATAGACCAGGAGGGCACTGTGAGGGCAACATCCCCACCTGCCTCCTCTCTGTGTATCTCCCATTTCCTCTTCCCCGCTTCTTCCTTTCAATCTTTCTCACCCCAGCTGTCTTGCATGGTTCATGGATTTCTCTTTGCCTTAGTGGACCTGAGGGCAGAATTGAAGAGGAATCTTAATGAGTCTGACCCAGAACAGAGGGCCAGGGACACCATGCTGGAGGGATGAGCCAGCTTTGCTTTCTAGCTTCCCTTTCTAACTTTTGGGGGCAAGATGAGGTCAGTTTCCAACTTTTCCCTGGAGGCCCTTCTCTGCAAGAAGGCAGACCCTCTCTGGCTCCTCTCTCTCACTCATACCTTCTTTTTTTTTCATTGCAAAATAAATCTCACGTTCAGAAAAGGGCATGAAACTAATGATCCATTTAACATTATTTTAATGCAAACAGGATAGCCACCAAGGGCCAGAACATTGCCAGTACCCAGCAGCCCCATGGACTGCTTCCCATCCCCCAACCCAGAGCCCTAGACAATCACTTCCTGCTTTTCTTTATAGTTGTGTGCGTTTTCAACACCACAAGCTGCTGTTGGGCATGTTTCTGAACTTTACATGAATAGAATCGTGTTATGTATTCTTTTGTGTCTGGCTTCTTTTAGCTGACCTGGTAGTGTCTGTGTGACTCCTCTGTGTGGTTGGTATAGTCACAGTTCATTCACTCATTCTCATGGTCATAGAGCGCGATGGTGGACTGACTGTGTGCTGAGGCCCCACCACCCATCATCCTAGCCCAGGTCTCACCAGCTGCAGCACCTTAGGTCTCGGGGCCACCTGTGCAGGAGGGATGTGGCAGATCCTCACAGTGGCCCAAAGCCTAGCTGGACAGGATTTCTCTGCAGACAGTTGGTACAATGAGGAGTGCTGGGAGCGAATTGACCCCAAGGTCTCCTACCCTTCCTGGGTGTCTAATTGTTGCCTCGTAGGTGTTTGCTGAGTGAATGAACGATTGCCCTCCCAAGATCCCTTAAACCAGGCTTCTAGGTGGTCAGTCCTCCCTCCCTTCCTCCCACCTGCCAAGCACACTAGCTCCTGGCACATGTGTCTCTTTCTGAGGCTCTGAAGGCTGGCAAACCCCTCCCACACTCATAACTTCCCTCCTGCCTTCCCTCACTAACCACCTACTCCAGAGCCCAGAAAGGAGGTATATGGAGGGCTGCCGCCTGTTACCTGATGCTGGTATTCCAGCCCCTCCTGCCTGGAAGTTCCCTTAGGTCTAACCTCCATCCTCGCTGCTGGCTTTGCTGCTTTGCTGCTTCACTGGCTCTGATAGGGTTGGGGGAGAGGAAAGCACAGTGAAAATAGCACATCAACATCTTTGCAAGGCATTTTTCAACAGAAGAAGCATGTCCTAATATACAAATTGAGTGTGGATGGCTATTAATATCCTGTTCTAAATATTTTACATTTTTAACTCATTTAACCCTCAGAACCACCTCTACAGTAGAGAAGGAAGCTGAGAAGTTAAGGAGCTTGTCTAAGGTAGATTTGCCAGATAAAATACAGAATGAGCAGTTGAATCTGAATTTCAGATAAACAAAGAATTTTTAAAAGTATGTCCCAAATGTTGCATCTGAAATTCAAATCGGCATCCTGTATTTTTGATTTGCTAAATCTGGCAACCCTAGTCCAAGGTCACCAAGCAAGTAATGGTGGAGTCAGGAGTCAAACCCCTGCTCGCCACTGCCCTATGCTCCATTGGATCTGCACTAAGGCCCTGGCAGCCGGCCGACAAGGGAAGCAGATGGATTTGAGACTATTTAGTAAATCAAACCAGCAGAGTTAAGAAACAGATTTGATATGGAGGCTGAAAGAAGCCCAGTTTCTGGCTCTGGTGGATAATATTTAGAGAGGATGCTTTAGCTCAGAGGAGGCAGGGTCTCTGGAGGCCAAGATCAGGTCCCATGAGGGGTGCAGGTCCCCTGGGGGCCACACTCTCTAATCTCTGTTCTCCACCCAGCCACCACAGGGCCTGGCCCAGCCCTGCCTGGCTCAAACCCAGTCACCTCAGTCCTTCCAGCTGCCCTTAAAACCCATAAACAAACCACCTCTTCAATGCCAGGACCTCAGGGGCATCCCTGCCCTCTGTCCCTGCCCCCAATCCCCATCCCCCACCTCCAGGGCAAATCATTTTATTTAGATTCGATGTAACCGTAAGACTTCCCAACTGTAAAAATTTCAAAAAGAATGTGCTGGTGTCTGAGGCTGCAAATGCAGATACATGCTTTTATTTTGCACCAAATAATGCATTTAATTACTTCTTCGAGGGGAAGCCTGTTTGGCAGATAGCAGTGCTAATAATAGCACTTTGCACCAAGGACCCAACTCAGAGGAAGAGCCATGAAAGGGTCCTGTTTCTGTTCCTGACAACTTGAAAGCTCCCCAAACACTCTGGGCCTCATTCCTTGAAAGCAGAGGGAATTAGAAAGAAAATGCTTTGGCTTTTTGCTTTTAACTTGCTGTTTTGATCTTTTCCCGCCTTTAGGAGGGAGGATCCCTAAAGACACCGGGTGGGGGGGGGGGGCGGTCATTGTCACCCCTTGTCTGCCTCCTCTAACCCATCTCAAGGGGCAGGACCAGAAGGAGCCTCCCAAGGTAATGCCTGCACTGGCTGAGAGGCAGTGCTTTAAATTTTATTTTTCAAACCCAGTTTGCGTTCTGCACTATCTTGTATGAGTTTCAGATGTGCAAAGAGCCCAGAACAGCAAATCAAGAGCATCTGTTTTGCCAGCCTGAACAAATTATACTCCATGCCTGGGCCTCGGTCCCACCGTGGGTGTTGGGCCTCATGTTCCCCCTCTGTAAACAGGGCTCATGATACTTACAGCACTGGGATGTCATGAGGGTTAAATGAGTCAGTTTATATAGAAGGGCTTAGAAAAGGGTCCGACGCAGAAGATCTCAACAAATGCAGCCATAACAACAATAACAACTTTTGTTATTTTCTGAACCACAGGGGTTTCAACCAGCTCAGAAACCAAAGAAGAATGTGTACGAGGAGACCCGTGTGAGACCACAGCCTATTTCAAGACAGCAGTCCCAGTAAGCAAACTCAAATGTAAATTTATAAAACACTGTAAGCCAAACAAAATGGGCCCTTGGCCACACAGCTCTGAGACCACCTGTTCCAACTTGGCTGAGCTTTAGCAAGCCCTGGCATTTCAGTCAGCCTCAACCATTCCAACCAACTCCCTTACCCATTTTACAGATGAAGAAACTGAGGCCCAGAGAGGGGACATGCCTTGTGAGTTGTATCTGCTCTTGGACACTAAACCTGGCTGACCCCTATGCAGGACACTTTCCCACACATTGCCTCATCCACTGCTGTGTGCTCTTGAGGAAGTTGCTGTACCTCTCAAAACAGTGTAGGGGAACAAACCAGAGAGGCCTGGATCTAAATTCTGGTTATATGACCAGGGCAATACTGTTAAGCTCCTGAGCCACCACCATTGTCACCCTTCCCACCATCATTACAACTCACAGTCTCTAGGGCTTCCTTGTGGAGACCTTGTTTAAGTTGCTTTACTTGAACCAATTCTTTTGTTCCTAATGACAACCTTGTGGGGCGAGTCCTATTATTATCCCCGATTTACAGATGAGGCAACTGAGGCCCACAGAGGCCAAGTAACTTGCCCAAGGCCATGCACCTCTTAGAGTTGTCACTAGAAAGCATTCAACGTCCACTGTGTATCCCAGTGCCAGGCATGCAGTGGGCTGGGCGCTCAGTAAGCATCTGTGCTCGCCCTTCCCCCACAAGTTAGTTAGTACCTTCTAGGAGTCTGTCATCACAGACAGGACTCCCAAGAAGCAGACCTTTTACACCAGATGGCTATAGAATTAATAAAGTGTTGTAACTAAAGATTGGAAAAGAGATTAGGGGACTCGGCTCCTGGAGTAGAACTATTAAAAAAAGAAAGAAGCCACTCAGTTCTGCAATGGAGGAGTGGGAATGGGGCCCAGGCCTCCTCTTAGATGCTGGGCAAACACCAGGCGAGGGAGCGTCCCTAACCAGCTCAATGTGCCTGTTGACGGCCATAAAGACACAGCTTATTGGTGCTATGGTGATGGGAGAATGAAAGAGTAACAAAACAACCTCTCTGGAGGGGGATAAGAAGGCAGGTTTATTTCCTCTGCAGAGAAGGATGCTCAGGCAGGAATGCCCATCCTGATAACAGGAGACGAAGCCCACCTCACTAGGCCTCGGGGTTGCAACCAACCTTCCACCAACTTCTGGTCATGGGTGGGACAATGAACCAGACTCAGCAAGGCCTTTGCTCTTCAACTTGGGCTTTCTGGAGACATGTCTAGCCCCCACCCCAACAGCAGTGTCCAGAAAAGGCTTCCTAACTTTTGCTGTCCTCCATCCCCACTGACCCAGGCAGAACCGTCCCCACCTTTCACCGTATTTCCTGATGTTGGGGTTGGCTACCTGGGTTCAAATCTCAGCTCTGCCATTTACCGGCTGTGTGATCTTGGGCAGTAACTTTACCTCTCTGGGCTTCAGTGTCATCACCTGTGAAATGGGTATAATAACAGATGCTATCTCATGGGATATGTGTGAGAATTAAATGAGGCTTGTAAAGTGCTTAGCGTAGTGTGTGACAGTGAAAAAACCCTCAATAAATCTTGATTTATTATTAAGACCAGTTTGGCCCTTACCGTATTATATTATAATTTGGTAATGAGTCTGTCTCCCCAACAAGACCATGGTTTCTGGACCCCTCATGTCCTCATAATAACCTCATAACATAATTGTTATTGTCTCCATTGTAAAGATGACACTGAAGCTCAGAGCAATTAATCAACTGCTCCAAAATCACACAGCTGGAACCAGACAGGGGGCAGAGGGCAAAAGTGGACTCTATGGCCCCTCCACTTTGCTCCCAGGGCCCCATCCTGGATACCTTCCAGGGGCCCCCAGTTCTGCTGCCTCAGCCTGTGTCTCCGTGCTGGCCTTTTCAGCAGTTAATAAAGATGCCACTCTGGAGCCTAGGCAGGAAATAGTTAAGGAAAAGTAGTCACAGCTCCAGGGACACAGAAGCCAGAAGAAGGTCTGCAGGCCTGTGGGTGCGGGTGCCAGGGGACTGAGATGACGTGAGCTGTGGAGAAGAGCTGCTGCCGCTCAGACAAGGCGCACCAGACCGAACCCCTGTCACCAGAAAGATGCTGCTGCTGCTGAGTGTGTGCACACATGGACTCAGAGACACATGCAGGCACACAGACACATCGTCACACACTCACACATGTCCACTCGCCCCTACATAGCCCTGTCAGAGGAACCCCTTGTGCCTGCTTCCTAAAGAGAGAGAGACTTGGTGCAGTGATACTATGACAGGGGTGCTGTGATACTGTGTGACAACCCTTCATGCCACACAGGAAAGGGTTGGGTGACCATGTAAAACTCACAGAGACACCACTGTGAAGGAAGGACAGATTTCTAGAGTTTTCTTCATCTGGGGTTCAGCTGGAAGGGTGAGAGGCAAAAGAACCTTAAGGTTAGCAGGTCTGATTCATCCAAACTAGTCTATGACCTCCCCACAGCCACCCCCCAAGAAGCTTCAGATTTCAATGGACATCCGATCTCTACCTGGGGAACTAAATTTTAAAATTCAGGTCCCTGAGCCACGGTATCAGAGCTTATCATCCTATTTGGCACATGTGAAAACTAAGGCCAATAGAAGCTATGTCACTTGCCCAGGACCTCACAGTATAGCCAGAATGTGACTCCAGGGCCCAAGTTCTGAGCCATGCGCTAGTCCCTGCCTCAGGCACCCAGACTCAGGAGCAGGCATCTGAAGGTGGAGGCAGGAACGAGGACAGGGGGTAGAGTCGGAAAAAAAGAGTCAGGACCCTGGGGGCCGAGGCAGGGGTTCCAGGCAGGGCTCCGTTTTCCACTGAAGGCTCAGAGAAGACATGGAGGCATGGACGCCATGGTGCAGGCTGGTGGGACCAGGTTGCAAGACAAGTGCATACAGGTCAAGGACACCGGCTCTGGGGTTAGCAGGGCTGTGTGAACTTAGGCAAGTTGACTCCATTTCTCTGAACCTACGTGAAAACCACATTTGAATCATGCCTATCACACAGCATTGTTGTAAGAACTAAGTGAGCCAACACACACCCTAGCACCAGGGAAGGCCTGGGTGGGTGGTAGCTAAGCCTCCTCTACACCCAGCCACAGGTGACCCTTCTGGTGGGGGCTGGATACACAGCCTGGAAGCTGCCTGAGGAGGGGTGGTCCACTCCTCCTGGTCCACACTGGGATACTTTGAAACCAGCAGAACTCACCTTCCTCTCTAAGAACAGAGCAGAAAGGAGGCCAACCCTGGCTCCAGTGTCCTGTCCCTGCCCTGGAGTGCCATCTGCACAAGGCTGGATGGCCCTGCCAGCCTCTGAGGGTGGGTAATTTATAACCAACTCTGCTCTGGGTCTGTACCAAGCCAGAGGGGTCTCATTCCCCAAACCCTCAGCCTCTTGGCAGGATGAGGGCAGAGGAGCAGAATAGGAAGTGAGTTCCAGCTGAATTCTTTCCTTTCCATGAACAGTTAGCCAAAGGGATGTGGAGATGAGGCCTGCTTCCTTTAACTCCATCTACCAAAGCCTTGGTCTCACATCTACACCTTGTTAATCTGCATACTTTGCTGACAGGTGGAAAGGCTCTGCAACCTTGGACAACTTGCTTACCCTCTCTGTGTCTGTTTCCTCATCTATAAACTGGAGATAGTAATAGGACCCACCTCCCAGTGCTACTGTAAACGTTAAATAACAATACATGTAAAGATTTCAGCCCTGGCTGGTGTGGCTCAGTGGATTGAACACCTGACTATGAACCAAAATGTCACTGGTTCAATTCCCAGTTAAGGCACATGCCTGGATTGCAGGTCAAGTCCCCAGTTGGGAATGTGTGAGAGGCAACCAATCAATGTATCTTTCGCACACTGATGTTTTTCTCTCTCCCTCCCCTTCTCTGTAAAAGTAAATAAAATCTTTAAAAAAAAGAGAGGGAGATTTCAAACAATCCCAGGCACATGTTAAATGTTCAGTTGTCTATCAGCTTCTGGTCTATCTGGCATCACTGTGGGCAATGGGGGCTCTGAATGTAAAATATGAGGCAGGTGGGCGTCAAGGCCTCTCTGGGGGCTGGGGAGGCATTTGGTGAGTAACAGGTCAGGATAATGGGAGAAGGCCTCAAATGGCAAGGCAGAAGAGCAGAGGGTGTCCGCAAGGAGCAGCCCCAGCAGAAGTCAGGAGGTCCTCTGGACGAAGGGATGAACGTTCTGGGCTGAGGATGCCTGATCTGGCTCCTGCCTTTCCGCCTTCATTCTCCACCTTCATTCTCCACCTTCTTCCCTTTCTGCTCCACCCTTGAGGGAGAAACAATGCAGAGAGACCTCATGTGTTGCTGGGCATCCCCATTCTCAGTGCTGGCCTCAGGCCACCCCCATTCCTTTAGGGTCTCTGCTCCTGGGATGGGTTGGTTTAGGGACATAATCAGGAGGTTATGGTTGCTGCTGTAGGAGAGAGTGACTGTTGACCAGAAGTAACCCAGCTGGGGCCGAAACAGGAAGGCATCTTGTCCTAACTGTGCATAAAGGTGAGGTTCCCACATATGTGGTACCTCCCCACTCAGACTTCCAGCTCATGGAAGAAATGGTGGTTTGACTTAACAATTTTATTTATTTATTTATTGGATTTTTTCCCCCTATATATACCTACCTATGACAAAGTTTTTTTTTTAATTTTATTGTTGTTGTATTACATCCATCCCCTTTTTGCTCCCCTCTGTCCTCCTCCCCACCCACCCACTCCCCCCAAAGTCAATCCCGCCTGTTGTCCATGTCCATGGTTCCTTTATACTAGGTTCTTGTCTAAACTGCTCCCCTTCCTTGCCTCTTCCTCCTCCTCCCCCCAACCGTGATAAAGTTTTAATTTATAAATTAGGCACAGTAAGAGATTAATAATAACTAATAATAAACCAGAAGAATAGAATAGAATAGAATAATTAAAGTTATATGAATGTGGTCTCTCTCTCTGTAATAACCTATCGAGTAACCTAGATGGCTGCTAAGTGACTAATGAGCCAGTATCCAATACACTGTAGATACACTTAACAAAAGGATGATTCACATCCCCAGCATGAAATGTCACATGCTACTCAGGATGGCACACAATTTACAACTTATGAATCGTTTATTTCTGGAATTTCCCATTTACTATTTTCTTTTTTTTTTTTTTTTTTTTTTTTTTT
>PVIW01007856.1:0-67581 GCA_004026585.1 Noctilio leporinus | reverse complement strand
GGGCCCGCCCCGGGGAGGGACATGGGGAGAAGCACGGGAGGGCCGACGCCCGCAGCACCGACCAAGTGGGACGTTCGCAGCCGCTCTGGGAGCCCAAGCCCGGGCCCCTCTCCCCAGAGGCCCCCACCCCTGCCCCACTCACAGGCGCGCAGGGAAAGGTGCCCCATCCTTTGTCATGCTCTTGGCCGCGGCCGAGGACGTGTTTGGGGGCCACCTGCCTGGGTCGCAGCATCTCACGCCCTCCCCGCAGGGGTCTGCTTTCTTCTTGCTGGGTCGCCCGCCGGACGGCGCAGACTTGGGGTGGGAACTAGGCAGCAGCATCTGTGAACTTCATAAGCCCTGTCCCACTGGCTGACGCCATGTGACCCTCCTGAGAACATGACACACGTGACCCCTGCCCTTTGGGGCTTATAACTGAGAGCCAGACCAGGTTAGGACAGAGGCCCACAGGGTCCCAGCAGCGGAGAGGTCCCATGGCTCCTTTCAACGTCCTACGTGAAGCGTCAGGAGCAGAACAACCCAGGACCGTCACGTCAGAGGGAGGTTAGGGAACCCACTCACGTCAGCAATTACTCTTATGTTTTCAAAGTGCTCTTTCACAATCAGAAAAACACACTGCACGTAGTTAAACTCAGAAATTCTAAAGCTTGTGAGTACCAGACAAACTTGGTACGACAGAAAATCACCATACGTCAAAGGGCGTGCGGACTTCCCGGCCGGAGGTGCAGCTGGGTGACCCACCCAGGCGGCAGTTAAGACCCTGGGCCAGGGCGCACTGGAGAAGCAACCAGTGCACAAGTAAGGAAACAACAAATCAGCGTTTCTCTCACTCTAAAAATCACAAACTTTAAAAAATATAGTAAGGCTAAAAAAGACTTGTTTAACTCACTAGGGCATGAAGAGAGACAATAGTAAAATCTTGTGAAGCGAATTCATTCTTACAGAACATTTTCTCACACACACACACACACAAGGTCCCACCCGGAAAACGCCAGCCACGTCCTGGCTGGGAGGCTCTGCCGGCTGGAGCATCTGTGTCCCATGGGTGCATCTCAAATGTTCTCATAGCAAATACCGTCCGCTTAGAAATTCCGCCAGTAACTCTTCCCTCAGCAAGGAAGGAAGGAAGGAAGACGCTCACATGCTACGAGGACCAGGAAGCGCGTCCTAACTCTCATTTTCCGTCTCCCACTAGGCGAAGGGGGACTTCAGTGGCTCTGTAGAGCCGACAGGGTGGATCTTGCGCACACAGGGCTGACCTGACTCAGCGGGGTGCTTGGCACCCCTTGAGAATCCAGAATCAAAAAGGACCCCATGAGCCTTCTTCTTACATGCCCTACTAAGGAGGTTTAAAAGTAACTGCTTTTTCTTAATGTTGTTTGTGCAAAGGCTTTTTTAGCTGGGACGCATGCATGTCATCTTAAAAGGCCACCAGAAGCCTCCTTTGCTTCACCAGTAAAACTGCAAACGGACACACGTGCAAGTGCGAAACTCCAGAAAGAATGTGTGAACACGTTCCACACCGCAAAGCCACAGTTTACCCATTGTTAGGGTCAAAGAGAAGCTTCTATTCTTTTTCTGTGTAGTTGCACATAATTTCATGAAACATGTGTAACAACATCCAAGGATTAACTCATTGTTAAGATTTAAGGGAGACCTAGTATAAAGGAACCATGGACATGGACAACAGGTGGGATTGACTTTGGGGGGAAAGGGTGGGTGGGGAGGGGGACAGAGGGGAGAAAAAAAGGGATGGATGTAATACAACAACAATAAAATTAAAAGAAAAAGAAAAAAAAAAGATTTAAGGGAGGATTAACTCGTTGTTAAGATTTAAAGGCACTGGAAGTTTGAGAATAATTTAAAAGACATGCCATTTGGTTTACAGAGTAATATACAAGTATGTGTCAAAATATGAATTTTACTGAACCGATGTATTAAAGTTTGTCCATAAGCCCTGGCTGGTGGCTCAGCGGATAAGGCACCAGCCTGCGAACCCAAAGGTCGCTGGTTCAATTCCCAGTCAGGGCACATAACCAGGTGGCAAGCCAGGTCTCCAGGAAGGTCTGTAGCTGGAGGCAGTTGATGGGCAACCATATGTACGTGGACATTTCTCTCCCCTTCTTCCTTTCTCCCTTCCCCTCTCTCTGAAAATAATAAATTCTTAAAAACAAACAAACAAAAAAAGCATTAAAGTTTGTCCATCCAAGATCGTGAAAGATAACTGTTTCTTTGCATTTCCAAGTAAGCAGAGGGTTTCCCAAGTGAACATGAAAAAAGCCCCCTGACCCAGGGCAGGAGGGCAGCACCTTCCTTGAGTGACCGGGGCATTACGCACGAGCAGGGCCACTGCGTCGGGAGGACAGTGCCTGGCGTGCCCGCCCACTCACAGCCCTCCTGCTGGAACCCGTTTGGTGTATGGCGCAGGGGTGCAGTGCCAGGAGACCCACTGCCCTTCCCAGCCTTGGTGGGGAGCACTGGCCAGCGGGACTCGGGCTGCTCAGGTGAAAGGAAGGTGGACAGGCAGTTTCAGTGATGAATGTGCAAGCATGACGGCCAACGGGGATGCCGATGAAATGCAGTAACAGAGACGTCTTCTTCCCTCAGCCACCTGAAGGGACTCTCCCTGGTCAGACCTGAGACCTTGCGGCGACCTCTGACTTGGGGGGGAGGAACGAGGCTGCTGCCCATCAGGAACATGTCTGTGGTTATGCACCTACATGAACAGACACATGGACGTATTTCAACTGCATTCATGTCTTGCACTAGATCCTCAGACCTTATGTCCCCTTTCACCAACCTCTCCTCATGTCCCCACCCAGCCCAGCTCGCCAGGCGGCCTCTGCGAGCTCAGGTCACTGTTTACCTAGACTCCACGTGTGAACGATACCACGGTTTGTCTCACTTGGCATAACACCCTCTGCAAATAGCAGGACTCCCTTCTTTCTCACAGCTGTGTGATATCCCAGTATGTACAATACATGTACATTTTACCTGTTACATGCATGTATTGCACATGGAAATACATAAACAGATGCCCTTCATTTTTTGTTTCTCAGCGAACAGCTCTGGCTTTCACCTCCAAAGCTGCGCTGAATGCGGGTCAGAGGGGCAGGTCCTGTCCCTGATCCCCGAAGAGCTGACATCAGCCCTTCACCACGGAGCCTGATGTCAGCTGTGGGCCTGTCGTGTGTGGCCTTCACCATGCTGGACGCGCTCCCTGTTCCCAGTCTGCTGACAGTATATAAAATACATGTTAAAAAAGGTACACGGGGTCTGTCCCAAAAGTATCAAGCCAGTGTCCATATAATTAAAACCGTTTGCTAGGCCCGTACTTCCGGTACAGACCTCGTATATTTAAGTATTAAATTACGGTTGTTACCAAAGCTGGTATGGCCTGTCTCAGATTAAACAAACAAGTAATAAATGAGGACAGGCCGTCGGCAGGTCACAGAGTCTCAGCTCCACACAAGCTAGACCATGGCCGTGAGTAACCCAGCACCCTTCTCTGAACCTGACGCTTCTCTGGTCCTTACCCAGGAAGGAATTAATTTGCAGTGACACACAAACACTGGACGACTGTGGTCAAAGAATACACCGCCTGAGACGCAGGAACCCCTGGCGTTCCCATGAGGTTTCAAACCCAGTGGGCCAACGGCCCTTCCTACTTTCACGCCCACAGCGAGGGCGCAGTGCAAGGCAGGCGGCACCGGGGCCACAAGGCGGCAGCTCCCACGCCGGAGTCAGGCAGCGAGCGAAGGCCTCTGGCCGCCAGCCCCGCGTGTCCATGGAACCATCAGCAGGGACGCTGTGAGCGGATCCTCCTGCTACTGCAGGTCCCAGCGAGGAGCTCTGAAGTCAGAGAGCTGCACTCACTGCTTTTTTCCAACCAGAAAGCATTTCTTTGTGGGAGAGTCAGTCTTATTTCCTCCAAAAAGTGCAAGAGGAACTCCTGTAGGAAAGGCTCACCCTCACACTGACCCTACAGCTTTGCAGACATGGGAACAGCCTCACCTGTGGGATTTAACCGCTGTAATTCTCGTTCTGGTCTACACAGGAGGGTGCAGAGGCAGCTGAGAATGATTGGCTAGAAGAAAACTGAAAAATGCTCTAAACGGGGAAAATCACGCATCCTGTGTCCATTCCAGGCTATTACCACGAGTGTGGCTCATGGGCTCTGATGGATCCACTCACACGATGATGAGAGAAGCTGCAACTTTTAGGTGATAAAGACTAGCAATGAAAACACATGTCCTTCCCTGGCCAGCAGAAAAGGCCACCTGCTGGCACCTCCCCCTGAAACACAGCTCCCCACAGACCAGCCACGGAGCTGAGCACGCAGGCCTCCCACCAAGACCAGCCGGTGGTGGAGGCCGGAGCCCGGCAGCTGGCGCGTGTCTGAGCAGGCAACGGCCGGAGGCGGCGCCGGCAGCACCGTGCACTCTGCAGTTTCAGTCTGCACCTCCACTCCCCTCTCGCGCACCTCAAGGTGGGTTAGGTGGTTCTCCGCCAGCGACTGCGAATTCACCTAGTCACTGACTACTTTAAAGGGCCCGGCAGAATATTTACTGCTGGTTAAACATGTTAAACTTGTTAAAACATGACCTTGCTTAAAAAAAAAGGGGGCAAAAACCTCATTTAGACCTCTTTCATGGTGGGGGGGGTTCCTGAAGCTAAACAGAGGGGAAGCTCCCTGGGTTCCCGCACGTGCAGGCCTCACTGCCAGCAGGGAGAGCCCCTTCCCGGGAGGGGCAGGAGCAGGACGGTGCAGAGCCTGGCACGGGGCGCGGGGCGCAGGGCGCGGGGCACGTCAGGCGGCCACTCCCCGCTGGAGACAGAGGGACAGAGACCTAGCCAGTCCACTGTGTCTCCGCTCTCCTTCCAGCGTCCTGCATCATGCTCTTGGCACTTCTCAGGGAGAACGGGTGGCCCCAGCCCCCTCAGGTCTCATGGTCACCCACCCGCTGCTGTCTGCTTAAAAGTTCACTTTGTAAAATAACAAAAATTATGTGAGAGGAAGAGGGGCAGAGGGTACGTGGAGGCTGTGCTGTTCATGTCCATGTTCTAGGAGGTAGTCACACACGCAAACATGCATGTGCGTGCACGTACATGTGGACACACACATGCACGTCTGTGAAGCCACATGTGAGAAATGCCTGCACAGCGGTGCGAGCAGGAGGCAGCCTGCGCCGGGTGAGCGAGCAGAGCAGCGCTCGTGACGCCAGGTCAGTGCGCGTCCAGCACACGCCGTGGGCTGTCAGCTCTGGCCTCCAGGAGGGCGCGATTCACAGCGCCGGGAGGGACGGCAGCAGGACCGTGAGCTGACGGCCTGGTGTGCACGCGTGCGGCAGGCCCTCCAACACCTGCGGCCACGGTCGCAGGGCAGGGGGACGCCCCTTCCTGGCCCGAGTGAGGCGATGACTCGGCTTCCCTGCAGCTCCCAGGCCCCCGCTGGGAGCAAACGCTGTCATTGGGGCTGCATGTCCCTCGCGTGGCCCCCGCTACGATGGGGAAACAGCCACTGAGACTGAGGAGGACGTGAGACCAGAGTCTTTTGTGATCAGCCTAATTTAAGCACTTGAAATTTTTGACAATAGTGACTAAAAGGAGACAACCTGGTTTTTAAATAAAGTGCAACGAGAAGCCTGAGAAAGAAACAGCTTTGCAACGAGCCGTGGAGTGGAGCAAATTAAGCGTCACTGCCGCCCTCCTCTGCAGCGCCCTGCCGGCTGCACTGCTTTCCCTAGACTCTTTCTTCTCCACTGATTCTGCCTCCGTCCCGAGGCCCGTGGTCATCTATGAATCTGGACATTTGGAAATGAACGTTTTCTGGGTTCTTCATTAGAACAAGCATTTTGAGATGGATAGGATATCCCTCCCTGCGTGACCTCACAACAGTAAATTAAATTGTGGAGCCAGTGAAAATCATGACACACTTTCATATTCTGCATGTTAGAAGCTAAGCACCAGCAACGCACAAACTTGAAACCCAGCTTGAATTCTAAAGTCGTTCTGTTCAAACATTAGAATAGATTGTTCAAAGGCATTTTTGCTGTCATACTAGAAACACGTACTTCACATGGTAATAAAACCGAAGATGACGAAGTCCGTGGGACAATCTCAAATCCCCCCACGGGGAGAGCATTACTGGGAAGACAGACGCAGCCCGGTGCAGCGGCCCTGCAGCTCAGAGGCTGGGGAAGAACCTGTCACTGATCAAGAACCATCCGCCACAGCTCCCTCAAGAGAGCAGGAGAGACTGTGTTATTGAACTTCTATTTTGCAATGAATGTACCGTCAGCTTTCATCTTCCCACAGGACAGGTCCTCCTTCCATAGGACAACATGAACAGGGTAGAAAATGTGGGCCTGAGACCCTCAAGGTCAAATGCAGACCTGCCCCCGATGAGGTGGCGAACATGTGGCGCTGGCAGCACCTCCCTGTGGGTCCCTGAGGTTGTCCGTCACGTGAAGAGGCAGCCCTCCTGCTGGCCTATTGAGGGTTCCCAGACACGCAGGGCACAGGTCCAGAGCCAGCCTCCTGGCTCATGAGAGGTGCTCAGTAAACACTGAGTGTAGAATCATTCACACTATTCTTTCCTGATTCTTCTTTCATTAAAAAATGTTGAAAAAACATGTAACTCAAGCTAGCGCACTCAGGGAGGAAAGGGAGTAGTGGTCCTTTCCGTCTGAAGCTGGCCGTCCTCCTGGCTTGCGCACGCAGGGTGGACCAGGATCTCGGAGCCGGTGGAAAGCTGCTCAGTGCCGCAGGGATGGAGCCACCGCTCGGGGAGGCAGAGCCCTGAAACGTCACTGCAACTTCACTGCTGATGGGAGAGGCTACGTCCAGGAGCCTGGGGCGGGTCAGGGTGGGTCCCCGCCCCGGAGCACAGAGCAGACAAGTGGGCCTGGAGAAGGAGCAGGCCACCCCGTCTCAGGCAGCGCAGTGAAGCCGTCCAACGCACCTGACACCCTGTGGAATGATGCGTGAGCATGATGTGACACCAACAAAAGCCGTGGAAAGCAGCCACAAGTGGAGGGAAGAACTGTGCAGCCACCCGACACGGGTCACCCCTCTTGAGCAAAGCAGGACGTGACCCACACAGGCCACCACAGCTCTGGCGGTGGCGGGTCCTTGGAGTCTACCCAGCAACCAGCAAATGAAGGAACGGACCTAAGCACCCTGAGCTCAGAACAGGTGGTGGGTTCCCGGGAAGCGAGGAGGTCAGGTTGCTGTCACCACCCTGCCTGCCCTCCCCAAGCAGACCGCAGACCACCTCCCTCCTCCTCCCCAGGACGCAGAGAACCAGGCTCTAAGCCAAGCAAGACACGTCCGTACAGCCGGGCCGTTGCGGGTGAAACACCGGCGCTGCAGCGGAGCCCAGGCTGGGGTGTCCTGAACGTGGCGCAGACCCGCAGGGCTGGCTGCAGCCCCTCACCCCATGCCTGGCTGCTCGGACGTTCCGTCACGTACAGGCAGCCCGGGTGGCAGAGTCTGCCCGTGACTGCTGTGCGTGCAGAAGGGACAAGCCCCCACACAGGGGAACACTCACGCCGGACTCATTCCCTGGGTGTCACCAACCAGTGAGCGGTCTCTGGACACATTAGCCCATTCACCAAGACCAGCACACGCTCGGAACACAAAACCTAATCGCCGGCCATGCCTGTCACCAGTGAGACAGAAATGCTCGGGCCAAAAACAGACCCCAAACAACCCAACAGAAAAGCACATGGAAGGAGTAGCAAAGAGTATCAAAATGAGAAAAACTGAGTCAGCAAATTGTTTGTTTCCTCGAATTCACCTCTGGGAGGCAGAAAAGACATGAGGAGACTTAAATTCCCCACGAGGAATGCTTACCTCGATACAAAGTTTACCCGGAATCCATTCCGCATCTCAGTGGAGCAGATCCACAGCTTGTAAAACGATCAATTTTAAAAAGAATTAAAATCATGGCTGTCGTACAGATACAAGACCGACAGGGACAAAAGTGTTTCACTGACCATCAGGGAAGCAGCCCAACGTGGGGAACTGCGCAGTTGCTGGGTTCAGGCTGAGGTAGGCCTGAGGGTCTCCTGGAAGGTGGGCCCTACGTTGAGTTGCTCATGGCACTGACAAGACTTCTTTAGAGAAGACGCGCGTTACACCTAACGCACCGCCTTCCGACCTCAGCGGGCGGTTCTTCCCGCGGCAGGTGAGCGGCCCATTTCCCTGCCGTCTGCGCGCCGAGTGAATGTCCGCTGTGAGTCCCAACAAAGGGGCACCTGCCGCTGGAGCAGCCACTTGCATGAACAGAACCACCCAGGACAAAGACAGGTGCTGGCAGTGGCTTTATCACCACAGCACCACCGGCTCTCAGCCAAGACAAAACCAAACTGATGGGGAAAATTCGTCTGGAAACAATGGAATTATAGGAAGACACATTTGGTTCTATTAATGTTGTAATGAGTTATTTATCCAATAGCTTTCTGGCTGATTGACTCATATTTTTAAGTATTACCTTAAATAATTCATAACGTACACAATAAACTGCATATTTAGTAACTTTTATGGGGGGCCATCCCATAATTGTAAATACTAGTTCAGACAGTTCATGGTAGAAATTATATATTTGGCTGATTAATGAAAAGATGAAATAACATTTCTGGAGCTCCCATTTTCTGATAGAAGAATAAACAAGCTACAACTCAAGTTCTATCATCCCCTTCACTAAAGACGGTTACCAACTTCCCATCATCGCTATTCAGTTAACGCTATTGTGAATTTATTTACGGTCTTGTCTTTGAACAGTTAACAATAATAGAAAGGTAGGAGATGGGTGAGTCGTGGTGGGTGAATGGGTGGACAGACAGATGACAGGTACAGAGACAAACGTGAGTAAAAGGAAAGTACAGCTGATGACTGACCTTCCACTCAGGAATGGCCGTCACTGAGTTTACTTGCTGAGAATCGCACACACAGCAGTCTCCCCGCAAACACACTGGAGTAAGTGTCCACATGGCGGGCTGAGGTGTCACTGATGGAGAAATGACACCCTGCAGGAGGGCTGCTATCGCACAGCATCTCAAGGAGCTGCCATGGTTGGAAGGGCCTCGCTGGGGTTGCTGTGAATGCCCAGGCCGTTGGACACCTGTCCTGGCAAGGCTCTGGCAGGGACACGCAGGCCACCCACAGAAACTGGCCCGCATTACTCACTGATGCTGTGTTCTGTTCAGTTTACAGACATGGTGCTACCGTGTCCCCACGTCTGGGGCCCCACCCACCACCACAGGGACCACCTCCACCAGAGTCCACTCCCGTGGCAGGACAACATGGCTGAGAACAGAAAGGAGATCACAGAGCCATCAGCGCTGAAGAGCTGACATCAGCTGCTGCAACACCAAGTCACAAGCCAACCAGCTTCAGTGCTGAACATTTCACCGCTGACAAAGACAGAAGGAAGAACACAGCACCTTGCTTTAAGCTTCACGTGACAGAGGACCATCACTCACCTCCCTGTGCGCTCATTTTTTCTCCACAGAAACCAAACACTTGCCAGTGCGTTCCACGGCTGTGACAGCTGGTGTTGGACACATCCTGCCCAATGTGAGTTTCCAGAACTGCACGCCAGTCTCCTGTCCCTTTCGTGCGGCTTCTCAGTGACGCCCGCACCCCTGGCACACCGGCGGCCCAGCCATGAAACACTTGTGGCGGTAGCGGGCTGCTTCCTGTGACTGCTGCAGGAACTGCGCACCAATTCAGGAGTGCCACTTCCACCACCCAAGAGGTGTTTCTCAGCAATGCCTAGATCTCTGTGAAGTCGTGAGGAGCTGTGGCACACAGCGTCTTTACTTGGCAACCTCCAAAATAAGGGTCTGAAGGCCGTGCTGATGGCTTTCAGGTTCACTTCGGGCAGAACTGTTCCGACCTGGCAGGTGAAGCGCTTCCCTGATGAACGCAGAGCAAACAAGTCCCCAGGAACTGCCTCCCTAAGGCTTTACGACAAGGAGCCCACCTGACACGCGACTGCCCTCCAGGCTGGACCCTGACTGTCCGCAGGCTGCGTCAATCACAATGGCGTGGGACTCCAGGGCAGACTCCCCTGTAACTCTCACCCCACGGCTGGGAAAGCACCACCGTCCACCACTGCGGCGGGCTGGCCGTGCGTGTACGTGAGAACCAACAGACCTGCCATTAACGCGCCACCAAAACGTGTGCGGAGTTTGACATAAGCCTGCTAGAGCGACACAGCAGAAGACTCCGGTCTGAGGAACTGAACTGGGGACTTCATTCAACACGTAAGGGGAGTCCAGAGTAACACTGAGCGGAAAAAAATGTCCGCAACTTCATTCCCACCATGCTGACTATTTAATAATACTTAGGGGTGTCGGGGTCCTTCCAAACCCTCTTGCCGGGACCACCACTGGGCAGGGAGACCCAAACATGCACCGTATTTGAAAAGCAGGAGACAAAACGTGGGGTCGGAGGGTGGAGTCTGGGCCCCAGCTGCTGTCTGCCGTGGGCCTTTGGCTTCACGTCTGGTCTGTAAGGTGCGGCTGCGTGGGGACTGAGCGCACGGCAATGACTCCGCCTCGCTCGTGGCCTAGTGGGGCGGTTCACGAAGCTCAGCTCCATCCCCTGCCTTTCAGCAATCTCTGAAATGCCACAATTTTTTAAAGACTGGATTAGATTTTCTATAAAACCTGAACTAAAATGAAACATTAGGACTTAAGGTTTTTTACTCTACAGATACGATCAATTTAATATACCTACACTATCCAATTCAGTAGCTGTAACCTACATGTGGCTCTTGAGCACTTGAAATGTAGCTTTTCCCCCCTTAAAACAAGAATAACCATTATTTCGTACCATTGTGGGTTGGGATTTGGGTGTGGCTTGGCCAGCGGTCTAAAGCAGCAGCTGGAAGTAGGACTAAGAACGAGGACCTGTTTCCAAGACGACAAGATGATGCTGGCTCCAGGCCGTCAGGTCTTTGCCGTGGGGACCCATCCACAGACTGCTGGTCTCCTTCCGGCTCCACGTGGCACTGGGGTCCCCACAGTAGCTGGTCCGAGAGAGCCACAGCGGCCGCCCTCTGCCGGCCCAGTCACGGCAGTCAGACTGCAGCCCACCTAAGCCCACGTGCGATGGAAGCAAAGGGCACGCCAGACAGCGTAACGACTTGGTACTAATACTTAGGGTGAGATGAAAATACGGTGTACCTCAATCATGTTTGTGTTATCTTGGAATGAATGATTGTTTTAAATAAAATGTACTACCAAAATTAGATTTACCTGCTTCTTGCTGCTTTTTATGTGATCCACACAATGTTTCTAACAGTTGGGTCCGGCACACAGGGCTGTTCCTCAGTGGGTCTTTGGAGAAGCAAACTTGTAAGATGCTTCAGAATCACACAGGCGGTCCTCCCCACAGTAACAACGCCTTCGCAAGTGAAAACATGCACTACGAGCAAGCGAGCATGAGACATTTTGACAAGGATAACGTGAGAAGAACCAAAGTTGGTGAGACTAGCTCATGGAGTTACCGGAGATGAGAACCAAACGTCCTCAATGACACGGCCCACGGACCCCTGGAACGGGAACACAGTTTGTTCAGGCTACAGCAGAGGAGCACCCACCCGTGCTGACATGCTGACACCAACGTCTGTGACCACAACTGTGCCCGGTGCATGAGGGGCCGTCCAGGAAAGCTACGCACACGCGGCTCCTCTGCCGCCGTGTTTGGGGTCTGGGCCCGCCCGCTCTCCTTTGCTGACTAGAGAGACCAGGAAGCACCTTGCCCTATTTTCCAAAAACCATTTAGCACCATGGATAATTTTTATTTGACCAGAAATATTTTAATCATGTGAGCGCTTAAAGTACAAATCATTATGTGCAATGAGATGATAATTACTCTTAATGCAATTATCATGCCAGTGCAGCTTTGCGAGAGAGAATCAGATGGTTACTGGCTGCAAGTTAATTGACACCAGAACACGCATCACTGCGCGTGATCCTGGCTACCTGGGAGCACGTGCGCACATCAGCGGCGAGGGGGCAGGAAGGTGAGGCGCGCTGACCGAAGGAACGTCCCAGAATGAGAAGATGAGATCATAAATCCACCTGCCTCCGCTCCCGGCTGAAGGACGTGCAGTGCCTGCTGTTAGCAAATTTCTCGCTCCTGTTCCACTTGATCTCTGCGCAGCAGATCTGGGCTCAGCCTACCAATCAGGGATTTTCTTCATGTATGCACCATCTGTGCTGCGCGTTTAAAGGCATCCAAGTAACAAATTACACGTCTAGAGCTGGAAAATGAACCAACAGAGTCTCTTTGCAGAGAGGGCTCAGACGGCAGAGGGGAGAGACTGTACACTTTCAAACCCCCCCCTCCTCCCTGGTCCAGGTCTGCAGAGGCCACTGCGTCCGGCGCTGCCCAGCTGACACAGCGACCCCTGATTACTTCATCACTGATTCCAGCCTGACCTGGGTCCTTATTTTAATCCCATCCTAACATTAGCACCTGCAAATCCGCTTGCTTGGTGTTAATCATGTTACTGGAAACCACACTAAAACCAGCTGGCCTCTGCTCCTGCAAACCTTGCTCTCCGATGCTGACCACATCTGGGGAAGGAAGCCCTGTCTGTACCGCACCCCCACCGTAGGCCGGAAGGAGCTCCTCTTCCTCCGGGACACAAACAGAACACTCTGCACTTAGGAGACAACCATGGAACCTGACAAGCACTTTCATGTGGAGCAATGAGTCACACACCAGAACAACGCAGACACCTGTGCCACCGCCCTGGCCCCTGAGAAGCACGGTGCCATCACACGGTGCTGCCCGTGGCAGGTGCCCAGGTCCTGGATAGGTCACTCCTGTCCAGGATAGGATCAGGGGCTTGAAGGGCCCTGAAGTCTGGGAACATCGAGTAAGGACACACAAAGCAGCAGGCAGAAACCAACCAAGGTGACGGGTAAACCATGAGTGGCGGGTCCTGCAAGGCATGGGCATGGCTATGCTTTGGTCAAACACGAGTCTGGAGTTGCTGTGAGAGCATCTTGTAGGTGTGACCACCACCTACCATCCGCTGAGCTTAGGTGACGGAGGTTACTTCACACATGACACTAAGTGCTGGGGGCGGGCCCCGTCCAATCTGGTCAAGACCTCACAGCAAACCCTGAGGTTTCCTGGAGAAGCTCAGCCCCAAGACTGTACTGTGGAGACTCCACCTGCATTCCAGCCAGTCTCCCTGCCCCCCAGAGTCCAAGCGCAGACGGAGCCATCAACACCAGCCCCAGCGTGGGTGTCGGGTCTGTCAGCCCCGCTGTATGAATAAACCCACATATCACAGAGCTTTGCATCATACCGTAAATATAACATACACACACACACACAATCCTATCGGCTCTTTCTCTAGAGACCCCTGATTAATACAGCATGTTAAGATAAAAGCAACTGAATATAAGAAAATGGAAACACTTGAAAGTAGACCTGGAACAGTCAGCAGAGGAAGCAAAGGATGCCACCTAAGGAGGAACTCACAGAGAAGCTGCTGAGCACGAAACCGCCTGTGAGAAAACCACCGAGGAGGCACTCAGGGACAGGGGTCCCCAGTGCTCCTGACGGACCAGAGCAAAAGCAGCTGGCTACGGGAAGCCCAAGGAGAACGTCAGCATTGACTACTGTCCACCTTCCAGACTAAGCACGGCGAAAATCACACTGAGGATGCTCAATTCCTTTCTGCAGCAAAACCATATGCTGATGAAATCCTGTTCTCACCTCTACTTCCAAATTCAGAGCTCTTTTGGAAACAGTTTCAGCCAGTCTTGCTTTCGTCTTTCCCTTTTTTCCATCACATCTCCATGGAACACACCCGAAACTACTCAGATCACCCCCTGTTGGGGCAGGGAGCCACTTTGGGGTGTTCAACACCATCAGGGTAAGTGACGGAGTGCCCAGCACTGCCACTCAGGGGAAACCCTTGGTGGGGAGACAGAAGCCTCTCCCTTCAGGCTCTCCCCACAAACTTACACTGATGTCCCCACTGTCCCTGCGGAGCTGCCACCCAGCAGGACACCCAAACACGCCCAGCACCCAGCCAGGGAAATGCAGGACCACGCAAGGTGCCAAGTGCAGCAGGAGGCCCAGAGCTTGTCCCAAGGGCAGGGGCAGGACGCAGCTTGGCTGAGGAGGACGACAGCACAATGAAGAACCAGAGAAATCAGGTCACACCAACCCCTCCTCAGGAGGTAAGTAGCTGAGCTGGGCTCTGGCTCCCAGAGAGTGTCTCTCCATCTGCGCATCTCCCCTGCCAACTAACTGGCCTCCTAGGAACCCCAATGTTCCCTTTCCACCGTCCTTGCTTTCAGTGTCACAAAAGCTCAGCCCTGCAGTGAAACCTAACCAGGTGCCAGGGCGGCACGACGCAGCAGCCCGGCCCAACGGGCACGCCAGGCGGCACTGTGAGCAGGGACGGACCCCTGGACACCCCAGGCTCTTACACCTGCTTCCCACCAGTCGCCTGTGTCCTGGCCAAGCCCACCAGCCAGCTGGCACCATCCCTCGTCAACACCCTGTAGGTGACACCGAGTGGACATTCCTCTTCGAGCACAGCTGGTCACTGTGACTCCATCAGGAGCTCTTGCCCATCAAACGCATGGGCCCCCTTCCGCCCGGAGGCTGCCCACAGCGCGTGCGAACTGCCCTCGATGCACTGAAGGCCCCACACAAGCCAGTCGTTCCTGTGACGAGCGGTCTCAGCACAGTGCGGCCTGTGGCTTCGGGCCCCGGTCACCATGCTGGCCACGCAGACTTGCATTTAGTCTCCCCTCCCCATCCCCGGCACCTGGGGCAGCAGGTAACTGAGTCCAGTTTGCACCTTCGCAACACTCGCTGAGCCTCTTCATTTTGAATTAATTTTTCTCGGCTGTAACTCAGTAATTTTTACTACCTCTTTCTTGGCCCCTGAACTTGTCTGTCTCTGGCATTACCTCCCTACAGCCCGTGACCCGCTGCCCCTGGGACCTATTCCCGTCGTCCTGCCCAGACTCAGAAACACTTGGTTCCCCAGCATTTGCCAAAAACCAGAACCAACAAAATCCCTGCAACTGGACCAAGTATTCAGGGGCTCTCACGGGCGGGCGTACTAGCGACCTGCTTTTACTCACTGTCGGTACCTTCTCTGGTGCTCTCTAACGGGGACGATGAGTTTACACCACACAAACCTGAAATTAAGTATAAAAGTTATTAATTCATGTTTCGCGCTAACGTAAGTTTCTTGAAGTAGTAACCTATGAACACAAAGAGGCGTTTTCACTGCGGTACACGTCGCCAATTCACACTACTGTTGGTTTTCTACGCCAAACGCCTTGCTTTGACCGAACTACCCACACCGGCACCAACTCCACCGACAGCTCCCGCACGGACACCTCCACCTCGCGGCTGGTGCGGCTGGCGAAGCCCCGCCCCTCGCCCACGGCGCTGTCGCCAAGTCCTCGGCCTCCGGGCACAGAGCCGCTGCGTCCGCCCCACGTCCCGCACAAAACCCCCCAACTCGGCGTGCGCGAGGCGGCTGAGCTCACCGAGCCCCCTGGACGTGGCGCGTACTGGGACGCGCAGCTCCCCCTCCACCTTCCCGCTGGGCAGGAGGGAGGGCTCCCCAAGTAAGGCGAGATTCTCTCCATTTTACTGCTGAAATCTTCATGTTTCCTCCTATGGGTCTGGAGCCTTTCTTGGTGTTCATTCTAAATTTTTGTATTAGTTTCTCCCACGAACGTCAGAGCTTTTCCTTCACATCTGATTCTTTTCTTAAATAAAACCACTGGTTTTACCTTATGTTCAGCTACATTACTAAACTTCTTAGTTATAAAAACTTTCCTGAACAACTGAAAATATACCAACTTGTTTCTTCCCACTGCTTGGTCCTAAATGTCTCCGTTTCCACCCGCACCTTTCCAGAAACGCCACGCGCTCAGCGCTACAGGACGGCGACACCGAAGGTGAAGGTTGGTGGCACCAGGCTTGCAGACGGGAGGCCCACGTGTCCACCGCTGAACCACCGGGGCACCTCAAGGCGGACGGTGCCCGAGCCCCCGTGTGGGGCCTGCAGCCCTCACGGGAACCTGGGGCGCGCAGCTCTGCGGGAAGAAGGCTGGGCTGGCACCGGTGCTGTGAGGACAGCGACAGCAGCCGCGGCTGCTAGGCTCTGCGTGAGGCAGGTGGCATCCATTCCACCACATACCCCCATCACAGCCCCTCGCAGTGGCACCCCGTGACCCTGTCAGAACTGGGGCTCCAGAAATGCACCAGCTCCAAGAGGTCACAGCGAGTAATCCGTGCAGGTCGGCCAGCCAGGAGGCAAAGCGAGCCGTGTCTGACCTCAGCCACCGTGGATCACTGTCGCTGCAGCCGGCCTCCCCCACTGGCATCCGCGGACTGTGGCCAAGATGCCCGTCCTGCATGGTGGCCCCGGGCGTGGACCAGCAGCCGCCACCCGCCACCTCTCAGTCGCAGAGGCCCTGTGTGCAGGGTGCGCACTGCCGCAACGACAGTGACAGGCGGTTTCAGTGACAGCACGGTGACGTGTCCTTCGCCCCACCTGACCCTTCACACACACGTCACACCTCTGTGTGTCACTGGGCCTCCTTTCCAAGCAGCTTGACTGGCACGAGCATGAGACACTGGGGTGGGGAGCGAAGCAGAGCTGGGTGAGTTGGGGAGCTCAGTCAGGAGGAAGAGGAGAGAGGCCTTTCCCAGCACGCAGATCACAGAACCGGCCAAGGCAGGTGGTCCAGGGTTAACCGCAGATGTGGTCAAAGTTCGTCAGAGATTTTTAATTAAACACTAAGTGTTTAATTAAAAAAAAAAAAAGGTCAGGCTGAGTCAAACTGACCTTATTGCTCCGAATGGAAAAGATCACGGAGACACGTGGCCCATCCAACGCTGCTCTACAGACGCCCGAGGGCCTGCTGGTGCCGCCTGCAGACCTCCCTCTACAGACCAGCCGCCCAGAGAGCGGGGCACCCACACAGCTGTGCACACGCTGTAGCCGAACGGCGGCTGACGGGGAGACGCAAACCCCGGACAGACGACCCGTCCCTCCCCAGGGCAGGGACACGGGTGCCTTTCATGACGACGGTCGGGAGAGGTGGCATCAAAGGATGCCTAACAACGTGATGCTGTTCTGATCACGGAGAACATCCATTAGGAAGTCAGGGCAGGGCAGAGGGGAGGCTTTCTGGACACGTCAAAAATTATTGGTTTCTCTTTAAAATGCAAAAACCTACTCAAACTCATGAGGGCAGCAGGCTGCACTGAGGAGCAAAGGTCTTAGGAAAGACTCTGGTTCAAGTGCTGGGGCTGGACCCGCAGCCCTGCACAAGCATCACTCTGGGCCCCACGGGTCAGCCGGCTCCAGGAGGGAGTGTGGGCGGACACAGATGCCGCTGCCCCACTGCTGCTCAGGCCCCCCGTCACCCACCTGCGCTGTCGGGCTGCCAGGGCTGTGCAGACGTCGGCTGTGCCATGAAAGAGGGACAGGTCCCCGGTGTTCTAAAATCTGCTTCAAACCTCAAAAGCACAAACAAAAACCAACACAGACCTCCCTTTTCTTGAAAACTGAAGGCCCAGAGACAATGGGCTCTGGTTCCCAAACCAAGACTGACCGGCGCACCTGTCTTCTCCACAGACGCTACCCGGCCATCTGAACAGGTGTGATGGTCGCAGGTGTGCTGCCTGCTGGCAAGGACACCTCCCCTCCTCCTGTGCGGGTGAGTCCTCCATCGAGGTCCAGAGCTTTCAAACATGGAGCACCGCACTGCTCTGCCCGGCCACCCTCCTCCGAGACAGACGGACGATGGTGGCTGTGTCACTGTGTCCCGCTCACCTGCCCAGCACACCACACGGGCCGGACAGGACTGACAGGTGAAAGCTGCTGTTCCCCTGTTACGTGTGAAAGGTATTTTAAGAAGCATTGAGCATGTACGTCTGATACTGGTAGATAAAGAACGAAGCCCCCTGGTGTCTGGCAACGTGTGGACCCCAACATTACGACAGCGAGAGTACGACCCAGGCGTCTGTCACAGCAGCATTTCCTGGGACAGAAACACGGAGCGCAGCTCTCCACTCTGCCCTGTTTACCTGGCTGTCACAGCCCCTCATCGCCGTGTGCCCCTCACGCAGGCGTCTACGGCCAAAGGATGTGTGAGCTAAATCCTGGCCCCTTCTCCTGTGACAACCCCAAACAACCCCACACAGTCTGTATCTCAGGGAGAGAGGCTGACCGTCAGCCCAATTTCTAAGTCCCTGTCCAGCGATGGCGGGAGGCACCGCCGCCTCCTCTCAGCCTCCCCGCCCCCTGCCTTCCATGACACACCCGTTCACGGAGGGTCTGAGCGAACCTCACACGTCCACAGAAACAAACGCTGCTCCAGACCGCTGACATGCGTCCATGCACCTCACTCCTGTGTGCATCATAGGAAAGGGGTTCCCCTGTGACACCCACACCAGGCTGCCCTGCGAACTGCCACCATTGGCTGGCACACGGGGCCCCTGCCAAGGGCTGGCCATCGAGGGAAGTCCAAGGCAGGCAGGGTCGCTTCCCAGAGCCTAAGCTCACTCAAGATCCTTGTGGCTCAGATTTTTAAACGCCCACCACCTGCCACCTCCCAAGTCCCCAGCAGGTCACAACGCACTGGGCAGATACGGTTCTCAACTCTATCATCTGTCCCAAATTCCACCTGTTTGTCCGCAAAGGTTCCACGCGTTGCTACTCCACCCCGCGTCCCCACTCCGAAGAGGTGCTCTGCACTTTGTAGGTACTGGCTTACAGGTATGCACGAGTTCACCAAATTGCTGTTTATTTTTTAGATCCTTACGCCAGGACATCTTGTTGTGGTTTTGGAGACAGACTAAGGAACAGAGAGAAATACTGACCTGAGGGAGGAACCTTGATCGGCTGCCTCCCACCTGCAACCTAATGGGATCAAACCTGCAACCCAGGAACATGCCTGCGACCTGTTGGTGCACGGGATGACGCACCAACCACCTGAGCCACCTGGCCAGAGCCTGGTATCCTCCTGATTTCAACCCTGCCTCCTGTGTCCACGTAGTTTACAGTGTAAAAGTTAAAGGCCTTCCCCACTCCATTCCCCATTCAGTGGCCCAGAGACTCAAGGCTTGTAGCCCCGGGTTAGCAGGGGTCAGCCCCAGGTTATGGACAGTGTGACCAAGTGAGAGCTCCCTCACGAGGCCCCCACGGAACCTGCCATTTTACTAAAACACTTTTGCATCATTGGGGAAACAAGCTCACCAACTTACATAAAGGGAAGCACCATGAACCTCACTGCATTTGCGGGGTCCAGACAAGCGTTACATGGAACCCACAGAGCATGACCCATGCTTCCAGAGCGTGTGCTCTGGCAGACCCACCCGGAGCTACAGACCCTCAGGCAGTGTCCCCGGCGCCTGGGCAATGCTCTTTTCGAGAGGGAAGGTCACCACCACCCGCATGTGAACCTGAAGGTGCATTCGGAGCACAGCCGTGACTGGGGCCAGCAGGGCCTCTCAAGTGCCCGTCAGCCTCAACTTGACACTTTATGGTCACGGGACACCCCTGTCATTGAGCCCCTGCACAGACCAAAGGCTGCCGGTAGCCGGCCCTACATGGAGCTGTCCTCACGCGCACACACAGCAAAGTCAGGCCCCTGTCCTGGGGCTCTCACCCCACTGTGTGAGCGAGCCTGAAGGCCACCAAGGCAGGTGGCGCATTTCTGAAACCATGTGACCATCTGATAGGTGACTCAAAAGCTTAACCCAATGTGAAACCTGCCTGATTGCTCTAAATTACAAAAACAAACCTCTTAGATTAGGGCAGAATCAATAAAACATACCCGACCCAACCCAATCTCAGAACATCAGTCTTTCAGCACCGGGGCGCAATGAGGGAATTAATAGGCTCACTCAACAGACACAAGAAGGGGCGTAACGTTTAACTGGCGTACAGAGGTAATGAGCAAAGTGTTACAAAGTATTAAATATCCATTTCACAGAAAATTACATTTGTCCTTGACTTTCGCTTCTCTCTGAGCCACGTGTGATTAACACATCATGATACAATATAAACGCCACACACGAGAATGGTCCCAAGGCTCCCAGTTGTGCAGAGGAGACATTACCATTCACTGACTCATTGAATCTCGCCTTCATCTGATAATTACGTAGTGCATTCATCAAGCCTCCAAAGATTTCCCCAAATAGGATAATTTTCCCCTATGCCTACAGCCCAAGAAACATGTATGTGTAAAACCCAAGCTGCCAGCGGCAATTATACCTCCACTGCTTTTCTGCACTATCTTCAGGGATAAAACCCCACCACCGGTCACCGGAACCACGAGCTACTCCAGCCGGAGCAGGACTGCGTAGCCCGGGGGAGGAACCAGGCATTTTGCAGAAGGAAGCCAGCCTGAGAAACAGATTCCGCGGATCCCACCACCATGGAATGTGAAAAAGGCAAACTCAGAAACCGACTGGAATGGTGGTTACCAGGGCCGGGGTGGGGCGCGGGGTGGAAGATAAGGACTCCTAGGCTCCCCGTGCATTGTGGTTAGCAACACGATGACACGCAACCAAGTCGCTGAGTGGACCCTGCCTGTTCTCACCACAAGAAGTGGTTACTAGGGGAAGTGCCGGGGTGTGGCTGCTGGCCACGGCCGCTTAACACATGCTTAAGTTGTGACTGTTACACACTGCATGCGCTTTCAACGAAGCTGGAGAGAAACGTTACGGACGTCACAGGGAGGGAACATACACCCACAATACGGCCCATGTTGATCAAACACACACACATGAGTAGACCGAGTTCAAGCCCGCACTGTCCCAGGGCCCCGGCCCAGCTCTCTGGTCACCAGCCAAGCCTGGCCCTGCCGGCCACACTGTCCCCTCTCCGAGGCCACAGATCTGGCTGGCCCCAGGTCTCCTCAAGAAAACCCACTTCTTGCTCGAGCCACTTGGAACCCAAGTCACAACGAGCACCACCTTCTTCCCAGGGGAGGGTCATAAACTCCCAACACGGCGGTCCCGTACCCCAACATTCGCCTGGCATGTACACGTGTGGATCAATTGCAGGCAACCAAACTCGCCCTGAATCGGGCATCTTTCCGCAAACTCCCCCCAGAGCGGTGAGGAACAGGGAATGAAAGTGTGGAACAGTCTGGAGACGGCACTGGGACAGCACGGGCCCAGGGTCAGGCCGCGCGGGGAGCGGCCATCCCTCGCCTGAGCCTCCGCCTCGTTCACTGAGGACCCGAATCCCCCGCTTCCTACAGGCAGGGCTGACATAACCTTACGCGCAGCACGTGAAACAAGCCTCTGCCGTGCAGGAAGCGACCCTTCCTGTCCATTTCAGACACAGCTAGATGACCGCTGTCTACCAGGGCCATTTTCCGTGAGAGCCAGAGTTTTCTTCTGTGACAGATGGGGAGGCTGGCTGGAGAATTTATCTAGGTTATATCTGAACTCAAGTATGAGCGACACAATTATTTTGATTCACTGGCTTTCCAAACTGTGAAAATATTCTTCGTTTCCAAGACTCTAATTTGTTATGTCACAAATGTCCTATTTAGGGACTTCCCCCCCCCCCCCTTTTGGCATTTCAGCAATCACGTGAAGCAGGATGACAAGCACAGTCCTTCAACGGATGAAGCGTACGTTCCATCTTTACTCCTTCCATGTGCTGGGAGTAGGAATGGGCTTCACAGTGATGGATCCCGCCCGGGCCCAGGACAGACGCAGCAGTGAAGGAAGCAGAGCCTTGGAGTGAGCGCCCGCGTGTGTGAACGGGCCGCGTGGGATCGCGAGGCTGACCTGGGTGGGCTGACTGACCAATGCCCCCAACACCCTCTGCCTACCTCACAATCCCATGCTGCGGCCAGGAATACGGCGCACACCTCTCAGGCCAACACCCCGAACGTGGGCAAGAGCACCCCAGAGAACGTCAGGAAGCACCTACCAGATGGACCGTACCCCGCAGATCCAGCTGTTGCTCCCCAACTGCACGTTTGTTCTGAGGGGCCGGGGGTCCCTTCTGTCCTAATGACAACCCGAGTCCTCCTGAACAAGGAGTCCGGATGTGGGTCAGCATGCCATTAGAAATACATCCATGAAAACGATCAACAGGTATTTTAGCCACGTGGTCCCTACGCTGGAGGTATGAAAATGTCTTAGAAATACCACAAATGTTTGGCAGTGGCTCCACTGTCATTCACAACCCACAGGGGTTCCCCAAACTGGGGGACCTTATGGCGCTTCTGAGCTGCGGACGGGGCCCATCCGTACAGAAGTGTCTCTCGGACCAGATGGGGTCTGACTTCAGGGCCGCTATGGGCTCGCGCAGCACACCACTGGCAGTACGTCTGGCTGCGGGGCCTGAGAGTCCCTAGGTGACTCTGACACACAGGCCCAGCAGAAGCTCCATCTCCCTCAAGTGGCAGCGAAGATAATCATCCAGGGGTCAGGTACCTGTAGACACACCCAGGTGACCTGCCGCCTTGCAAACATCAGCATGGGCAGCCCCAACTCCACCATCTTTGCCATAGGGAAGAAAGAGCAAGAAATGTGTGTTCAGCTCTGTGGACAAGCTCTTCAGATGAGGTCAACTGGTTTTAATCCCACCAGCTCACAGAAGATCATCTTTCATGAGATAGGAATAGGCAAAGTCAAACAAAAGAAATGAAGCCTTTACAAGACACATCCTCCACTTTTATAGGAAAGGTCCCCAGAAAACGATAAGGCTTCAAATCTAATTCTGGAAAGTGATTCAATAAATCACAAGATTGTTAACGAACCTAGCCAGTAATAAATTAAAACAGAAAAGCAACTCTAAGTTGAATAATTCATGAACTCAGGCACACAAGTAACTTCCTCAAGTTTCTAACAATTCCAGCCACACTACGTGTATATTAACTTTACATGATTAGGATATAAATTTTTCACCCTCAAGGGCTTTCATTTGTCTATTTTAACTTTACAGAAAATCAGTAAATACTAAGGATAACATAACTACATAAAGTGCTCCTTGAAGTAAAATCTGTGTACAGCTGGGAGAAACACAGAAACTGGACTATTTAAAAAGGAGCTGGCCTCCATCATCTTCAGGAGCACCCCACTTCTCCATCACACTAGAAGCATCCTCCCCTGCCATCTTCCAGTCCCCATGGACAACAGTGATGGAGCGCAGAGACTGAGTCAGGGGATACAGTGACACACCAGGATCTGAAGAATCACAGAGGAAACTGACTTCACAGAAAGTGCCCTTCGATTCCAAACCAAAACATAAAGACTAGGTACAGCCTCCCTTTTCTTTCTCTAGGAAGAACTGGATATAAGCGAAGCTGGAATTACAGGCAGGGGCACGAACCCACAGGGCTCTGCCTCCCCCTCCTCCTGTCCCACCCACCGCAGATGGGGCCCAGGACCACCCCCCCACCCTCATCGAGTCCCCCTGCGTCTCTCGGCTTTATTACCTGCTCTGCCTGGGACGCCACCAAGAGCAATCCCTCCTGGACGTGCCCCCTGGTTCAGGATCCGCATGTCTTGCTCCCCTGACCGTGTCCAGGCAGGAGAAGAGTCCATGAAGTCAGAGGACCTGGCCCTGCCACCCAGAATCAGGAGCCCCCAGAGGTTTGAAGTATTGTCATTGCAATAAAGATTCTGCATTACTGCAGAAAATCCCATCCATTATGAGAACATAGATGTGAGTGAAAAAAGAGCAGAATTCTACGAGCTCCTGCTGCCGAGGGAAGAGGATGGCACCTGGGCTGCCAGCCGCCCGTGACGCGCACCCTGCCCTGCCCAGGAAGCAGTCCTGTCTCCGCCCCCGTCACAACAGCAACTCAGGACACCTCTGAGGACGTGAGCAGGAAAGGCCTTGGTGGAACCTTATGGAGACAATCACAATAAAACAGCTGTTCCCCTTTGTTTGAGGAAATCACACATTATCTCCATTCTTCCAAACAAAGCTGCCCCCGGGGACTGCTGCTGGAGAGAGTGGCTCCCGTGGCCGTGGCCGTGGCCTATCCCCGTGGGTCGCTGCGAGTGCACGGGCTCCCCTGTGCGCTGTTCCTCCGGCTTCTCACGGAGCTGCGGTGAGATGGCACAGGAAGCAGAAGGGATCGGAGGGCGGCTGGGACTCAGGTCCGGCACAAGGGCGGGGAGTGTCCGTCAGCCTGGAGTCGCCCTTCTCCGCGCAGCCAGCTCAGGGTCCTCACGGCCACTGGTCAGGCTGCTCACACGCAGTGGCTGCCCCGCAGCCCCACCCAGTGACAGAGCTGTGCCCGCCTGGCTCAGCGTGGAGGCGACCCCGGGGCCGCCACGTGCACCGGAGTGTCCGGCTCTGGCAAGGCCGCCGGCCACACAGGCAGGTGCCCCCTTCCCGCGGGGCACCGGGAAGGCAGGTTCCACGCATGTCTGTGACCCGAGACCCAGACACCGTGCGAGCAGGGAGAGGCGGCCGTTTCCAGAACTCCAGGTCTCCAAGTGAACACGGATTGTAACTTTAAAAACACTTTCATGCAAATATGCGTTTCCTGTGGTTCGTCAATGGCCCGCAGGGGGCACGTGTCCGGGCGGCCCGTCTTTCGCTGCAGCCCTAGGTTTTCCTCCGGGACCCCCTGCCGCCCCGCCGGGCGCCCTCGGGGCTGGAGTCCGGCGGCCTCCGCGCTCCCTCGGGCCGAACTGAGAGGCGCTCGGGCGGCCGCGCTCCCGCACTCGCCCTGGTGGCCGCGCCGTCCGCTCCGCAGTCGCCCGCGGGGCCTGGGGCTGCGGCAGCGGGACGAGGGCGACACCCTGTGCGGCTGCACCTGCTGTCCGCTCCCTGACCCGCCGCCCGCGGGAGCCCCGACGTCGACGCCAACGCAGCCGGGCGGGGCTCCCCGGGGCCGTGCAGGCGCCGCACAGGCGCTGCCCGAGGGGCGGGACGCGCAGCGATGAGGCGGCGGCCGCGGAAAGGCCGCGGTCCCTGCACTCGGTTCCTCAGGAGCCGCAGGGCAAAGCACGCGGGGACCGCGGCACTGGAGGCCCCGCCGGAGCGCGGCACGGCGGCCCAGGAGCCGCTGAACGCGGGGCCGGAGCGCGACTCCGGGACCGACCGCGCGGCCGCAACCCCGATGGCCCCGCACGGCCGCCTTCGTCTCCGCCGCGCCGCTCGGCCGGTGTCCGCGTCCCATCCCGGCCGCACGCGGGCGGCTGAGCCCCATCGGCGTCACGGCGAGACGAGCAGGGCCCGGGCCCACCGCGCAGGCGCCACCGCCCGGGCCGCGGGAACCGGACCCGGCTCGTCGCCCCAGGAGGCCGCGGTCCGCAGCCCCCGCCCCCGTCCACCGCCCTCCCGCAACCGCGCAGCCCCCCACTCTAGGGCCGCGTCCCCGCCGACACGGGGCGCAGCCGGACCCCCCCACAGGCGGCGTTTCTGCGCCTCGGCCGGGCGGCACCGCAGCGCCCGCGCCCCCAACTCCACGAGGCCGCCCGGCCCGGCGCGCGTCCGCCGCAGCGACACTGACCTCTGCCCTGGGGACGCGGGAGGCCGCGCCGTCTGTGGAGTTTCCGCCCGTCCTGCCGGTCGCGCGGCCTCGCAGCTCCTGTCGGCTGGGGCCCCTGCACGTCGGTCTCCGCGCAGGCGGCTCTCACCTCCCCGTGCGCCGCGGGCGCAGCGCCCCACAGGCCCGGGCTTCGGAGCGCGCCCGGGCCGCGGCTCTGCCGACGTGATGACGCACGCTCGCCAGAGAGCCACGCACCCAGCGGGCGCTCTGACCACGCCCACAGCCACGCTGACGTAACCGCGCTGACGTACGCACACCCCGTGGGAGCTCCGGCCACGCTGACAGGACGACGCTGGCCCACGGTTGACTTCCGGCCACGGTTGACTTCCAGCCACACTGACACGACGACGCTCGGCCACGGTTGACTTCCGGCCACACTGACACGACGACGCTCGGCTGCGGTTGACTTCCGGCCACGCTGACGCAAGGACGCTCGGCCGCGGCTGCAGACGGAGGTCCCTGCAGCGCACGGGGCGGCCTCCGGGAGCCCCGGCTTCGCCCAGCCGCACCCGCTCTCCTAACTGGATGCGCCCGGGCGCCCCGCGGGCCACACGCGGAAGATCGGCCGGAGTCGCCCCGGTAGCTGCCCCGCGGCCCCACAGGCTGCCCGGGGGCGACGGTTCCCAGGCCCGCGCTGCAGGGTGGGAGCCGGGACTAAACTTGAGCGCGCCGAGCGCGGCGACACAAAGCGCGTTTTAAAGGAAATTCCCGACGTCCGGCAGCCTCTGCCATCGACCTCGTGCGGGAGAACCACGGCCTCTCGGCGCAGCTCGGGGGCGTCCGTCGGGGCCGCGCGGCGGGTGCGGGGCGCACGCAGCATCGCCCACGAAGCAGGCCCTGCGGACAGGCAGCAGCGAAGCCACCGGGCCCGGAGCCCCACTTCCCTGCGCTAACCTGCCGCCAACGCGGCTCCAACGGCCGGTGACGAGGCAGCAGCCCGGGGCGAGGAGGGGCCACGTCGGGCGGGGCCTTTGGGACCGAAACCCCTGCGCTGCCGGTTACGAGGACCCAGTGCAGCCGCTTCCCGATACGGGCGTTTCCACGCCTGTCCCGCGTGGGCAGGACCGCCGCCTCGGACGCCATTGTCAGAACCGAGCCCAACACGGGGCAGAGGGTCCCGGCACCTGGGTGCCCGAAGGACTGGTGACAGGACCCCTGGGGCCCAAACCAGGGCGGCCCAAGAGAGCACGTGTTCTCGGCCGCTTCCACCTGCTGCGTGGCCGCGGCCGTTGGGCTGGGCAGACCTGCACGGTCTCCGCAGACACATGTGGCCTTGTTGCCGCGCCCACCCCGAGCTCCACACTGGAGGGGACGGCGCCCCGCGCCTTGACCTCACGCAGCAGCGTCGGATGGAAGCTGCTTTTCTGTCCCGGCCACTTGTAAGCTTGGCGAAGACGGCTCATGTCGGCAAATACAGAAGGAACTTCTGCTCATCACTGACGGCCCCCAAGCCGGTTCAAAGGCCACGCGGACAGCTAATCTGTACATTGTGGTCACTTCTTTGCAGAGCAGTCAGGAAATGATTGTAAAAGTCATCAATGCAAAACGTACTACTTTTCACTCAGAAATTCCAATTTCTCGTGTTGGAATTCATTGGACAAGTAGACTCGCATGTGTTTACAAAAACAACATTCACGGTGACAAAGGCCTGTAGATGACCTAAATGACAGTGAGCAGGGTCCTTGCCTGTGGCCAGAGCTGTCGCTGTGGGGAGGAGGCAGATCTGCACTGACCGCTGAGGACTGACGTTTGAGATTCACTTTCCAGCAAGGGAAGGAGGGTCGGGGCCCATCGCTTTCATAACAGACGTTCAGGTTTCCCTTTCCATCCAAGGATCCTGACGTCAAGGGGCTCGTGCAGGGGCGTCTCTGGGGGGACCAGCACCATCGCCAGGCCCCCAGGAGAAGGAGCCTGCAGAAGGTGACGGAAGGGGTGCTAGGTTTCGACCAGGTACCCTTCCACGCTATTTAAATGCACACTCACAGATGTATAACCTTTACGGGAAAATAATTAAAAATACAGGGGTTATAAAGGCAAACTGAAACGGAAAGTTCAGGCATTATCCAGGGAAATTAAACAACACGAACAGCCAGTCCTAATCAATCAAGGTCTTGGATCCAACTTCCTCAGGGCCCGATCTTCTTTTTTCTTTCAAATAATTCGGATAATCGCCTTAAGTCTTCATTTCCATGCTGCAGATGGAGGCTGCCCACTTGAATTTGTCAAGCTATGGACAGAACTTCCGCCAAGGGACAAGCCGGACACTTAGTCACTGTTTGGGCATAAGGCCCAGGCTCACAGGAACCGGTTTACATGAAGGCACAGAGCTCCTGGCATGAGATGGGATGTCCTTTGATGAGGAGTTGAGAACACTGAGCAGGGCCAGGGAGAAGAAACAGTCGTATTATTAAAATTCACTAAATCAGTCAGCCTAGAGCGTCACACAACTGGAGACACAGAGAGCCTCTCGCAGTACGAAGCTCCTCCCGAGCCAGTGACACAGGACATGGAGATGTGAGACCGCAGGTGAGATCCGCGAGCTAACCCTAGACAGCCATGCCTGCCCACAGCGGTTCCACTTACGCTAAGAAAGCATTTCCTGTTCCCTGCGTGTCTCAAGAACAGCTCAAGTAACATCAACATGAAACAATAAAAACATGGGAAGTGTGAAACGATGGTCTCTCCTGTTATAGCTTCAAACTGGAACCATGGACACGTACTTCCCAGCATCCCCTCTTCCAGTCGCAGCCTTCACCCCCCGCAGCCTGGTCACCAGCTCGCTCTGAGGCTCGCGCACCACTACCCACTCCGCCACCCACACCTGAGCTGGGTGGTGACGCCACCCTCGCTGCTGCTGCTCCTTGGCGTGCTGAGTCCTTTGCCTGGACCGTCCTCCCCTGGTTCCGAGTGTGGCTTTGTCGGGTCTCCCATTTCAGGTTGCAAAATCCCCGTTCCCTCCGAAACCTGGCTTCCCTCTGGGGTCCACAATGGACCCTTCCTGCATTATTTCCCTTCTCGGTCGTTTCTTCCTCTCCTTCCCGGGACTGATTTCACTTGATCGTTGATTGTGTTTTAAGTATTGCTTACTTTTTTTCACTCTCCCCTCCCAGACACTGAGCTCTGCAAAGGTGGGGTCCACGCCTGTTTCCTTCCCACCTGCAGGACCGGACGTGGTCCTAGCACATCAGAGCCCGTTACCTGAAGGTTACATGGGCGCAGGAAGTGAGTTACAGAGGAAGATTATTTGTGCATTTCTGAATGATGCCACTGGACTGGAAGACACATTCGCGGGGAACAACGAGTTCCGTATGTGGCTTCCTGTGTCCCCACTCCACGCGTATGGTGCTTACAGGGTGAGAGCTGGCAGGACTGGGCATCACCCACCACGTGTCACTCCACAAAGTCTGATGGCGACTCTGTGCACAAGGATGGCCAAGTGAAGTTCTTTGGAATCAATGGGAGGCCCTTCCTGAAACGAGGAGAGTGAGGAATAGCGGTGTAGCCGCCATCAGGGTTCTCAGAGAAGCAGGCCAGGAGAGGGGTGCTCCAGGCAGGGCCCCGCCTGCTGGGGAGATTCCCTGTTCTCTGGGTGGCCAGTCTTCTCCTACAGGTGCCACCGGACCCCCATGTGGCCCGCTTCATTCAGTCTCCCAATTTACATGTTAATTCCATCTGAAAAAGGCCTTCACAGCCCACATAACAGCAGCAGAGGTTTGGCCAAATTACAGCCAAACCAAGTGGGCATGGAAGATGAGCCATTTTACTTGACTGCAAAGTTCCTTGTGTGGTCATTTACATATTATTCCATGTATCTTCTCTGTCACCAGGGAAGACATGCAGCTCTGAAACTTTTTGTAAATGTCATATCAAGATGCAAAAGTGTGCACTTTTCCAGTGACACATGAGGTCCTGAGTGACGGATCAAAGAGCATCCATACCCGGGCATAAATCCTGTTCGCTGTGGCCCAGGGTCAAAATCAGCCTTTTCCTTTTGTTTAAATTTGTGACCGGAGTCACAAACATCTATCACTCATATTTTCTACATGCTTAGCAACCTGGGAAGCCAATCTGCATGAAAAATGTATTTACACAGTGAATTCTGAGTAGTCAAATACATTCGGAATAATGAATACAACAGAAATGTTACATGCTCAAACTACCAATCTCCTATGATGCTAAAACTTCTATTTACATTCACACACCAATGTTGGTGTGAAAATATCTTTTTTTTTTTTTTAATTGTTTTTTAAGATTTTTATTTCATTATTTTTTAGAAAGAGGGGAAGGGAAAGAGGCAGAGAGGGAGAGAGGCATCAATGTATGGTTGCATTTCACCTGCCTCCAGCCACAGACCTGACTGGAGACCTGGTTTGCAACCTGTTTATTACGTGCCCTGGCTGGGGAATCGAACCAGCGACCTTTTGAAAATATCTTGATTGTGAAATGGTTCTCAACATTCGCAATGCCTTCTTAAGACCCTGTAATTCACAAAGATTTGCTGTCCTTACAATGAAATGTAGTTCCGAAGGCAACTTAGTACGCTTAGGTCTTTTAACCACGTACTGATCATTAGCCATAAAAATCACCACCTTAGCGAGGATCTGAGCCCCTTCGAAGCTCCAGTTTCCAGGCCAATGTTCCAGGGGCGAGATGCTGGTCCTGGCGCCTCCCAGCTGTGAGATCTAATCCCCCGGATGCTCGGTTCCCTCACCAGGCACCCCGGAGTCCGCACGACACCCACTCACAGGGTGGGGTACAGGTTTAAATGAGATAACGTGACAAAAGCATCTAGCAGCTTGCCTGGCACATTTTAAGTGTTCCATTCGCATGACTCATTCTGATTAAACTTGACTTAGAAAACCCATATATATACATTTTATTCCCATAGAATGTCTCCAATGACTGGGCATACTTCTTCCCTAAAAAGAAGTTCCTATTATAATTGGAAAAAAACCTGTGCAGAGTGAATTTAAATATGAAATACATTAGACAAGTACACATATTTTATGTAAATAAATTGCAAATGCACTCTGCCCGGCTCACTGTCATCTTCCATATGCACATGACCCAGAAGAGGAACCGAGAGAGATGGCAGCCCAGCATCCATCTGAAAGCTCAGACACCCCGCCAGGCCCCTCCACGCCCCTGCACATGGCTCATCTCCTCCCACGGAGTTCCGAGGGTCTTTCAGAGTTAGCAGTCTGACGTCACCCCAGCTCTTTAAACTCTTGCGGTGGCTTGTGTGACCTACAGGATGTGGCCCAGTTTCCTCTTTCTGCCCTGTCTCACCCACAAGAGATTCTGCTCCGTGCCATCCTGCAAGACCCTGATCACACACTCTGCCCAGCTCCGGGGTGTCGTTCATGGTCTCATCTGTGAGGCTGTGTGGTGCGGCCCCAGGCCACCCCCATATCCTGAGGGCCACACCCACGCATCTCTTTGCCACTCTCGAACCCGCCACTAGCTGCAATGACAGGAGACATCTTCCCCCCACAGCAGGCCTCAAGGAAAACACAGGGGAGGAGGAGGGAAGGGGAGGTGTGACGTGACCCCCAGGAAATGAACATGCTTCCCTGTAATGATTCCGAAGCTTTGCCGATCCCATTCACAGGACCTCGTTCTACCCGAGTGTCTGAAAATCAAGTATCTCACCTACCTCTCCAGATGCTGATTGCCTTTTGGGCAAACTCTACTGCCCCTTCTTCAGACCTGCCCTATGGCCTCCTCAGTCCATCCAAAAGGTAAGCTCCGCTTTTTCAGGCTGGGTCTGATGATGCGCCTGGCAGCTGTAGGACGGAGTCCCTGGGTCTGCCTAGCCCTGCAGGGCCACCACTGCCTGACAGATGTGCAGGGTGGGGCCAGAACCCGCATCACCCTGAGGACAGTGCTTCCACCTTTGCAGACTGAATCCTGGCCTAAAACACAGAACTCAGTTGTATTACGTTCCTTTTCTTCCAAGTTAATCTTGACATATTCAGGAGCTTCGCTAGGAGAAAATCACTAAAATTTGTAAAAGTTCAGTAACGCATAAAAACACAAGACTGCTGCTGTGAAGAACTGTTTTTTTTTAGGTGCTCACCTCCATTACAGCTCATGACACAGACCACAGCATACGGACAAGTGCTGCTCATGAAAGGCTTGCGTAGCATTCACGGAAGCACAATTCATAACCACACGCATTCTAACCTGCACACCCATGAACCTACATCCACATAGGGACGCTCAGCAAGAAACAAGGAGACAGAGTAGGAGGGAAGTGAAGTCCAGTCTAGTGCCTGGAGGACGAGACTTGGAAAGGCGCTAAAGGAAAGAGAAAGGATCGTGTGTGTCCAGCAAAGCCCGGCACTCAGGGCCCAGTCTGGGGGTGACACTGACAGCCAGGAGAGACCCCACTCTTGCACCGTCGGCACACAGGAAGCTTCTGAAGGTGACGATGGGAAAGGATGCTGCAAATACAGGTGACAACATCAGCATCCACAGAGCAAGGGCAACCCACTTCTGTATCAGCACAGCCTCACTCCGAGTCCCCAGAGAAGGGAGGGGGAACAGGACCCGGAAAATGCATGGGAAATGTCCCTGCAACCCACTTTCTCTCCCCAAAAAGGGGGGGGCCTCCCGTGCTCCATTCAGCATCTGCTCGCCCTACCAAGTGCCGTGTGACGACAGCTGGTGTGCCAGCCCTCTCTATCCTGGCACAGGGGGCTAAGTCACCAAGGCAGGGGACAACGCCAGCGGGTCCATGTCCCTGGCAGGTGCCTGTCACAGTCACGTGCAATGGAAACTGTGTGAACGAATCTTCAGTACCCGTTGTGTTCCGTGTGAACAGACGCAATTCTCGCCCTGGTGACCCTGCCCCACGTGCAGGGGGTGTTGTGCGCACCCATGCCCTGAGCTCTGTGCCCGCCATGAGCACATCACCCGAGGGACCCCACCCCAACCTGCGCACACGGGTCCCCCCAAGCAGGCCTGACAACACGTTCCAGGTCGCCCCTCCACGCTCTGGCCAAAATGACTGTCCCTCGCCCACCACAGCGGTGTCCCTGCGTCACCAGGAAGGAAATCCTATTTCCCACCCGTTTCAAGGGGACGGCAACATGCTTTATAGGAATGAAACAACTGTTGTCGGGTTCAAGGCGAACGCCTACTTTCGATTACCTAGTTCCAAGAATGAGCAGAAACCAGGCTTGCGCCCCAGCGTCTCCTCTGCATCGGCGCCAGGAGCCCAGGAAATCCCGCGCCGCTGGGAACAGCGCCGCCCGACCCTCAGACACAGTGGCAGCTGGGCTCCAACCTCCTGCCCAGCGCGCACTAATCCACCCGCCGATGGCCAGCCCATGGCGTTTCAGATGGGCTGCTGGGGACAGAAATATCCACCTTTGCTCTGGGCGTTCAAGAGCTGTCCCCATGCAGGCGACATACATGTTTCTGCTGCTCACGTGGCGGCCGTGGGCCAGGGTCCAGCCTTATAATGCACTTTTGGAAAAGAGGCCTCATTTTTTCCTCTTCTCCTGCTCCTTGGACCTGCCTGAGCGCACCGATGGGAACACATGTCCTCCCTGGAAGCTTCCATGACCAGCCTTCCCAGCACAGGCAGCATGAGCGACCAAGGCCTTTATTGGCACAACCCTGCAGGGCACAAAGTATTTTTAGACACAGGGGTTCAGCCAAAGGTACAAAGGACATTTTACTGTGGTGACAACAAAAGGGACTTTGTGTGCATTTTTTAAAAACCTCAGGCTGGTCGTGGCACCTGTGGTCTCCCAACCCTCATTTCCTCAGGAAGCCGAGTTCCCTCCCGGAGGTGCACCACTTTCATTGCGCCGGTGAAAAATAGGTATCCCAAGGGTTAGGAGCAGAGAAATGAACCCTGCCTGCAGGCGGAAAATAATCTGATTTTCCAAACCATGAATATTGGTTACGTTGGCCTTTAATAAGCAAAAACAACGAAAACCTCATCTACAGAGGAAGTGCTCCGACCACCAACTCCTGCTTTCTCAAGTTTTAAACACCAAAGGCTTTTTAAAAAATATCCCCTGCCTGTTACTCCCCTTACCGCAAACTCCTGATACCACGACTGCCCCGCGAACAGGTATTTTCTGAGTCACGTGTGCTTCTGCTGCTGCCCTGTTTTAGGAAGGAGCTGCTGTAATGTCAATACCATGAGTCAAGTTCAAAGCTGTTCCCTGGATGCTCCCGCGCTGGGCAGGTGCACGTGGTACCCGGCCTAATCCACACAAAATCCCTGTGTCCTGAGACACCCCTTGGTTTTGTTCATCATCGGTAAACCAAGTGGCTTCGTTCATGGCGTCCTTCAACAGTCTGCACGCCCCGACAAAATCTGCGTCATGCCACTATCAGGCTGAGGACACCGAGCCCCAGGAAAGGTGGGTGGCTTGCGGCACACACCATCAATTCACAGCTGGGACACCCTGAACTGACCCGAGCGCCGCTAAGACCTCTGACTTCAAGTTTCAGCCTCTTCCCCTGTCTCCAGGGACTCACATGGTGCTGAGTGACATGTAAACTAACTTACAAAACAGTAGGTGGGGCAACCGTCTTGTGCCGCCTGGCCAGGATGTCCCAGACTTGAACACCACACGTCCAGCAGCCTGGGACCCACTCCGTCTTGGGAAAAGGGGAAAGACTGGCCACCTCCGTGGCAGGTGGTACAGCAGCAGAGTGGAAACCATCCAGCAGGGGGACGGACAGAGCTGGAAGCCATCCCTACGCCGCCGGTCACGCAGGAAGCCTGCAAGGGCCGGCCACACCGGGCAGCAGGCACGCCCATGGGGGACTGTAGAAGGGTCGGGAGCGCACCAGGAGGGTATCTGCTTGGGCTAAGTGAAGCTAATACACACTGAGCGTAAGCTACAGGTGAAAATAAAGTTTAATTGTTAAAGAGACATGCACAGGGCAGCCTGGCCGAGGCCCTGACAGTTGGTTTGTCGGGTGAGAAAAAGCCGTGCAGGGGGCCTGACCGGACAGGGGTGGGGGATTGGGGGCGTTACTCAAGAGACCCCACATCACATGGAACTCTACAGCAGTACATTTTAGATTCAATGCAATCTGTCTCCCTTCTTGGAGATGCTTAAAGTCTCCCGCAACTTTACGAGGGAGACAGAAAAGGTGGTCCAGTGGCTCCAAGGGGAAAGTGCAGAAACAAGGACACGCACGCAGCAGCACCCGCCACCCCCAGGCACAATTCCAAAGGCAGAGATTCGATGATAAAGGAAAGCAGGCTTTATTCAAAAGCCGTCAGTTAAGCCCAGGATGAATCACAGGTTTAATCACTTAAGCTCATCAATGGAGCTACACTGTCCTTTCTACAGGGTTAGTTTACAAACTGAAACAGGAAACACGGAAACTACACAACTCCAGAAAAAGGGCAGGATTCTGCCTCACAGCCTGTTCTGTGTAGGACACCAGAGAAGAAACCTGACCCCTCTGCCAGCTCAGCCTGACCCTAGGCTGTGCCCGGGGTGCCTCCCCACCCCGAACACTGTCCCCTGGGATATGCAGGCAGGTGCAGCACCATCATCCAGGCTTCCGGAGGGGGGAAGAGCCCGAGAGCCCACCCTCTTTTTATTTCCATTGGCTCCAGAGGCTTCAGGGTCTCAGCCAATGCCATCAGCCTTCCGTTGCCCCAGCAACCTCCCCCACCTCTCCCCAGGGATCTTAATCAGATGTGGGTTAGGAGAAGCCAGGCTCCGTGAGTGCCTGGTTCAAATCTCAGGCCCACCTCTTACGGGCTCTGTTGAGCTAATGCCCAGCTTCCTGATCTGCACAGCACAGGTCACGTTTCTGCCTGGGAGGGCAAAGTGCTTCGGAAAGTGTTTCACAAATACAAATAGTAGGCACTGTGCATGGATGAGCATTTCTTTCCTTATAGCTGGCTGGGTCTCCCCACCAGGAAAAAGGTCGGGGACAGAGGGGGAGTAGCATGAATTGGACACGGAGGAAACGCGGCACGTTAACAGCATGTCGGAGGGGCTGACCTCCTCTCCCGGGAACACCGCTCACTGGGCCACATGGCCAGCCCCTCGTGGTCAGTGCTGGCCAATGGGAGGAGCGCAGGAGGATGTAGGGCTCCAGGTCCGGCCCTGGGCATCCTCTGTCCTGTTCCTTCCCGGGATAAGCACAGGGACCCCCATGCGGGCCAGGACGGTGCACAGCACAGACGAAGGTGGAGTCTCGGACCCCACCATGGGGGAGGGTCCGAATCACCCCTTCGGAACTTTACACAAGATAATTCATTTCTCATGGACGCATTCTTTGCGGATGCGTCTATCAGAGCCGCCTGATGTCACACAACCAAGCTTGTGACCTACATTCTCATGGTCTGTCCCTGCCACGGCACCCTGGCACGGACAACAGCCCAAGTGCACGGCCTCTGGCAGGCCAGGAAGCCCTCCGGAGGGTGGGCTCTGTCCCACCCAACACCTCGGACGCAGTGAGCAGCAGGCCACAGCCGGGCCCAGCTAACCCGCGTCCAGGCCCGTGCGTGATCTCACCGCTGTGCATACGCCATGAATGTCCTCCCTCCTCCCTCATTTCCTGCTCGGTTCTTACTCTCTGGCCCCTGGACCTTCCATTAAACCTTCATTTTCTTCTGTCTGTAGGCCTAACAGCTGGGGAGACCCCTGGACCACACTCACTCCCTCCCACATGTGAGCTGTGAGAGCAAGGTGTGTCCTTAGCTCGCTGGTGACAGGCCTTGGGCAGGGGTCCCAGTCATGCTGCCAGTGACACCACCACCAGGTGATGAGTGGCCGAGCCAGAAACAAGTACAGAGAGAAAGATGACAAGTCCCAGCTAGCCCCTGTCTCCCAGGTGGGACAGACACCCCTGGGCTGCGCAGGCCAGTCCAGGGGATGCAGAAAAACAGGCCGAGAGCCACCGTGTCACAGTGTCACTTTATTTAACCTGCAGCTACTTCCCATGTGTTTTATAACCGCATGTATCATTTATGAGGACCGTTTAGTGATACATGGTAAATTTTCCTCTGATAGCATGTAATTTAAAAACTATGAAGACCAATAGGTCCAGGCCATAAATCGGTGCACGTCAGCGGGCTTCAACCCCGTGTGGCGGGGACTGAAAGCCACCCACCTCCTCATCGGCACACAGACTTCTCCCCTGCTCACTAGTGAGGCTAGGAAACAGCCTCACTTCATCTGAATCACATACCACCGAGTTTCACAAAAGATTAAAAGCTCCAGATTAAAAGAGATGGAGTCTATGTACTACGTCTATGTCTTTGAATACAGCAGAGCAGAATCCGACAAGTTAAAAACCGCAATCGGACAAACCTTGGCAGAAAAGGCAGCACTGCAAGCATGGGGGTGATGGTCGGAGGTTCATCCCACTGAGAAGCTTAATTATTCAGGTTACATTTCGTTTTTAAGACCCAAACCCAAGGAACAGGTGTCCTGGGACCTCCCATAAGAAAAATTCTTGCAGAAAAATGTAGTAAGCGAAGGCAAGAAGATGGGAAGACCCACTTCTGAATAGAAAGGAGAATAGTGAATGTGTGATTACAAACCCAGCGTTATTTCGCTCTCTGTCTCCCAAACGACCTACCTGGCGACACGGAGCCACCACGGACAGGTGAGGAGACCAGGCACTGGGGAGGGTTGTCATAAAGGCTGCCAGCGAGCAAATCTGCTTCCGCGGCGGCTTCCACGTGGTTCCGACCTGCCCCCTCAACAAGTCAGGGCCAAGCCAGGCTCGGCCCCTCACTGACTTAAAAAGTCGGTGCGAGGAGTTGCCACCTACCTGGCAGGTCCGTTCCGAAAATAGCAACGAAGTGCATCCCTCCCCCTCAACCCGGGGCGGCGAAGCCGGTTTAAACAAAACAAAAATAAACAGCGTTTTCCAAAGTGGCAAAAACAATACTGCCCGGGGAACCTGTGTGTGACCCTCGTCGTGGGACCCCTGCCCGGCGCGGGTCTCCGGGGAAAACAAGGAGACAAAGTTACGGGAAACGTGAATTTTCTCATCGGTGCCCCAGGAATCGCGTCCCAGCGTCCGCCTCCCCGACCTCGGTCCTTCCCTCCCGCCGGGGCAGAGCCCGGGCCACCTCGCTGCTCCGTGGCGGCGCCCGCGGGGACCTGCCCGCTGCCGCCCGGCCGGGGCCCCGGCGCTCGCCCCCAGGGGCGCGTCCCAAACGTGCCGAGAGCGCGTCACCCCTGGACGTACCCCGCGGCCGGAGCCCTGAAACCTGGGAGCCGCTCTCCCGACAAGTCCGTCCCCGCCCCAGGCTGGTTCCAGCAGGAAAACTGGGAAAGTTCCGCGGGCCTCGCTCCCACCAGCCGCTCCCGGCGGACCGACGCTCCACGCCCAGGTTCCCGGCGCGCAGACCCCCGCCCGGAGGTCGGCGCCCCGACTCGCCCGGCACCGCCTCCCGGCCTTTCGCGCTGCAGCTGCGGAGGCCCGGTCGCCCGCCCGCCCGCAGCGCCCCGGCCCCGGCGCCCGAAGTCGCCCCAGCGCGCAGCCTGCGCTGTTCTCCGGCGCGCGAAGCCCCGAGTGGCTCGGAGGCCCGGCGCCCACGACCCTCCTGTCCACACTCGCCACGGCCAGAAACGCAACCAGGCACGAGCGGCGCACGCGGAGCGCCGGCCGGGTCTGCGGGGAGGGGTCGCCGCCGGGGAAAACGCCGCGGACGCCCGCAAAGTGCCGGCCAGGAGCCGCCCCCGCCCCGCCCGCTTCACCCCTCGGGAGCAGGGTGCGCGGACGAGCCACGAGGGGGATGCAGGGCGCCCCCAACGCCGCGCCCCGACCCGCAGTCGCACGGCGCTCGCCTCCATCTCGAGCCCCTGGCTCCGCAGCCCCAGTTCGCCGTCCGCCGGCTGCGCTGGCCCAGCGGGCGGGAGCGGACGGGGCTCCGGCGGGGAGCGACGCCCGGGGTGCCGGGGTGCCGGGGTGCAGCCTGGCCCGGCCGCGGGCGGCTCCGATTTCCCCGCAGCAGGACAGCTCGGCGCTCGGGGTGGCGGAGCCTCTCGGCGCAACAAACTTACTTCCTGCCTGACGAGCTGGGGCAGGGTCGCCGCGGGGTGGCAGCGGCGGGGACAGGCCTCCTCCCGGGTTCGGTTCGGCCCGTGGCACTGGAGCGCAGGAGCCCCCTCGGCGCCTGGCGCCCCGACAATGCCGCGTCTCCAAACCCCGGAGCCCGCACTCACCTCCGCACCTGCGCGGCGCCCACAGCCCCGGCGCGGGCTCCGTCTGCGGGCCGGCGGGGAGGCGAGCAGCCCAGTTGCCACCAATCCGGGTGGAACCCGGGCTCCGTGTGTGGCTGAGCTCCCTCTCTGGGCGCTCGCGGCGGCTCCGAAAACCCGGCGCCAGGGCTCCGGCGGCGGCTGGCTGCTAGTCCTGGAGGAGGGGCGCGCGGAGGGGAGGGGCGCCGGGGGAAGGAGGCGCGCGGAGCGGAGCGGCGCCCGCGGAAGGCAGGGGCGCGCAGAGGAGAACGCGCACCGGGGAGGGACTTGCGGGAACGGCAGGAGAGAAGGGGCGCGGGGCGCAGCGGGGCGCGCGGAAGGCAAGGAGCGCGCAGCGGAGGCCGCGGGAGCGCGCCGAGGGGAGGAGGTGCGCGCAGAGGAGGGGGCGCAGCGGAGGCCGGAGGAGCGCGCCCAGCGGTGAGGGCGCGTGCAGAGGAGGCCGGGGAAGCGCACCGAGGGTTGGGGCGCCGCGGAGGCCCGGGGAGCGCGCCCAGGGGATGGGGCGCGCAGAGGAGGGGGCGCCGCGGAGGACTGGGGTGCGCGCCGAGGCGTAGGTGGCGCGCCGACGGAGGCTGGGGGAGCGCGCCCAGGGGTGGGGCGCGCAGAGGAGGGGGCGCGCCGAGCGGAGGCGGGAGCGCGAGCGAGAGCCCGAGCTGCCGGAGGCGGGCTGAGCATGCTCCGTGCGCGGCCGGAGGAGGCGAGGCCACACACCTGACGGCCCTCACTGGAGCAGACGCCCAAGCCCCGCGCTCAGAACTGGAAAAGGCGCACGGCCCGAGCCCCGGGCGCACGAAGACGGTCTACCCGCGCCCACCCCCGTGTTGAGGTGCCGCTGAGCCACCGGGAAGATCCCGGGCGCCGCCGCCGTCCTTTGCCGCGGGAGTATCAGGCCCAAGGATGCGCAACGTGCCCGCGCCCCCAACCTCCGGCCGCCGTGAGCGGGACCCCGGGCGCTCCGGGGCGCACAGCCACGCAAAGCAGACCCACTGCTCCGGGGCTGAGCAGTTTTGAGGCCACAGGGTCAGGGGTGGAGGGACGACACTGAACTTGGGAAGCCGGAAAGGGGCTTTGGAATCGCTCCGGCTGCTTCTCTGCGGGCGGAGCCCACTGGCCAGGCAGGCGGCGGCCGGAGGCTCACGGCTCAGGGGGCTCGCCCCTGGGGGAGGTGTGGGGGCGACTGTCGCGATGAACTCTCCGTTCCCCTGGATCAGGTCGCGGCGCGCGCCAGCTCTGTTGTTCGAAAGCACGTGCTTTGGAGAGCGATGCTGTCACGGCCGCGGACCGGCGAGCCCGCTGCGTCCGCAGAAATGGCTCCTGCACTCGGGCTCCAAACGTCAGGGCGGCCCTAGCGCTGCGGCCGGTGCCCCGCCCCGGGGACGCAGCCACCGGGCTGGTGGGCAGCGACCCGGCCGTGCTCCCCGAGGCTGAGCCCCGAGCCACGGCCGGTGACCACGGGGACCCACCGTTATGCCGAAAAGGTGTTTACCGAAAAACTGTTTTTAAACTACTTGAGTAAACAAATAAACACCCAGTTCCCAGGAACCTGAACAGCGGCCTTGCTCGGGCACAGCGTGTGGTTTTCCTTCCTCTCCAGGAAGCAGACACGTTGGAACGCGGTGGTGGGAGGTGGTGTGGTCCCATCTCCTCACCCCTTGAAATCCTTTCTGTTGCCGAGAGGGACGCGAAGGAATGGAGTTGTTTTTCCCCCAGATGTGCTGATGGGCTCAAACTGGAGCGATTTTTACACACACACACACACACACACACACACCCGCGGGCGTGTTTCGCTCTGGAAGCGCTTTTGCAAAACTCGAGTGCGGGCAACACGGTGGTTTTTCGTGGCCGGAACTCGTCAGGATGAGTTGTCTCCGTTTACTTTGCAGGCCGCTGCTTTTTCTGCCAGACCCATGACTTACTGCGTGTTTTTGAGATTTTTCCGCACTGAGTCAATTAAAAACAAAAACGCATGATTTTTAGCAAAACTATATCAAAATAAAATGACTGGCCAAAGGATGTCCAGGCGAAATCCTTCCTACACATGCCAACTCTTAACATGTTAAGGAAAAGGGGGGCGGGGGTGGCATTTTAGACTCAAAATTTCAAAGGAGGAAGTGGGCTGTCACATTCTTTCAGAGAGACCGCCAACAAGCCGTTTTCAAAGTGTTTCACCTGAAGTTCCTTGGCAGTGGGTCTCGGTTTCAAATTTCAGCATCTCGTCTTTGTTCTTCGTCCCTGTCACCCTGCCTGTCTGCTTCCTGCCTGCGAGGAGCCGGCCAGCTAGGCAACCGGCGGAAGGAACTCGGACCCTGCAGTGCAGCCCTCGGGCCAGGGGGACACCTGGCGTGGGGACCCCGGTGACCTGTTTGGAAGAGAGGCATCTTTTCACCAACAGGGCCACTCTGATCGGCACCTCCCCCAACATTTCCTGAGGACAGCGGGTGTCTCAAAGGCAGCCAGTGATGCGGCCCTTTTTTTCCAGCCCCAGGGAGGCCACAGCCCAGGGCCCAGCTCCCCGGGGAGCTCCCAGGACTGGGGACAGTTCCCAGCACAGCCAGCCCTGCTGTGCCAGCAGCCAAGGAGGGTGCGTTCTGAGGACCACATCCTCACGTGTGTGTCCCTGCACATCTGGACCTGGGCTGGGTGTCAGTTTCTTGCTCTGGGAAGCTGTCTGGGGACACGGAGTGAAGGGGGGTCCCAAAGGAAGCCATTCATGGGGCACAGCAGGTCCCGCACCCCGCCCTCCTGGGCCCAGGCAGCTCAGGTGGTGACAAGTGGAGAGCGCCTCCCCCCCGACCCCCGTGACTCCCCTCCCGGGAGCCTCATTGCAGGAGCCCCCGCAGACCCAAGGTCCCCTTCCCCACCGACTACATCAGTCGGAACGAGGTCCAATATCTCATACGGGAAACCAACGCTGAAAATGCTTTTGACTTTTGGAGACATGGGCAGGATGCCCACTGGGTGGGTCCCACAGGTCCAGGCACAGGGTTCCCCGTGGTGGCTCTGCCCGCACCCTGGGGAGGAGAGAGCAGGGCCCCTGGGAACGGGCCGCAGCTCTGCTGGCAAGCGCGGGTCTGAAAGCTCAAGGAGCTGACAGCCACCCTTGGTTCCAGGTGACGTGAACACCCCCGTGCAGGGCACGGGGTCAGACAAAACCTTCCTCTTGTAAAATGGGTTGTGTTCAGTGGTTTCGGTCCGGCCAGGTCTCCAGGTACAAGCCACACTGGTGTCCTGTCCCCACCCCGAGGCTCCGTTCCTGAGGACACTGCGGGGTTTCCCACAGAATTGCCCACGTGGTGTCCCCTCGGAAGAGAGCAGACCAACCTCCCCTCCTGGACCTTGAGTTAGGTGACTGATCGATGCCCAGCTCCAAGCTGGTGACATCGGGATAGTAATGGCTGCAGACCCAACAGTGGTCATTAGAAAATTATCGCACAACGGCACAGTTAGTGGGGGAGGCCGGGACAGGGCTGACCCCCCGCCGGACTCCTTTCCATTCACGGCTTGTGAGACGCCCGAATGGAAGAGTTGAAAATGTTTAACTTGAAGTCATAATGAGTGAGCTCAGTAATGAATGCAGGTAAAACCTCTAGTCCTGGAACAGATATTTGAGCAGAGCCACCTGACCCCAGGTGACGTTCCACCTGCTGCCCCAGGAGGACTGCAGGTGACCACGGTGCTCCACCGGGCGGCCCCCCGGCCGCAGGTGGAGAATCACACGGCCAGCGGGTGCAGGGGTGCTAGAAAAACCACCGGCTGCTGCTTCTATGTGAGGATGCCCACCGCCTCCTCAGATCGCCAGCCACCCGAGTCCAGCACCCCAGGGACCCAACCCTTGCCTCTTCTTACCGTTCTGGCGGTGACAGGCCGCACGAACACGTGTTTCAGTTTCAGACACAGGACGCCAGCAGCCCTGGGCTCCCCACGTCCCTGCAACATGCAAACATGTCGCAGGGGTCTGCGTGTGGTGGGACCACAACCGGCAGATTCCGCTCCCCAGGGGCTGTGTGCAGGGGCAGCGGCAGGGCCCCGGCCCAGAGTCCTGAGATGATGAGACCCTGGCCAACGCCTGACCTTGGCTTCGTAAGTGACCTTTAGCTGGAGGCACCCCACTAAGAGGACGGAGAGTCCGGAACAAAAACACCGACTAGTCTGTTACTTTAAGCCTCTAGGTTTTGTCATAATTTCGTACGTAGCAATAGACAGGCCGGCACCCAGAGGCACCTGACTGGGTAAGTTTGGGAAGCACGGGGTCCATCCTCACTCCTCTGTTAACCCTGGTGTTTGCAGACGAAAGAGCTACAAAGAAACTGGACTTCATCAAATCATACATTTTTCACTTTTTCCTAAACAACGGATACTATATTCAAATACACACAACTGCCTATTTTCTAAAATATTTTCATGTGGTACATACTGTTTTTTTGTTTTTGTCTTTTTTTTAACATTTTATTTCATTATTTTTAGAAAGAGGGGAAGGGAGAGAGGCAGAGAGGGAGAGAGACATCACTGTATGGTTGCGTTTCACCTGCCTCCAGCCACAGACCTGACTGGAGACCTGGTTTGCAACCTGGTTATGTGCCCTGGCTGGGGGGTATGTACTGTTTTAATGTCATTTAATGTGTCCTGAAATTCTTTCTTATCGCTGAGTAGTTTTCTATGCCCTCATTTTAAAAAGGCGCCGGATAGTATCTTAGAATCTACAAATTAATCAACTCTCGATTGTTGAACATTTGAAGTGTGTGTCTGCCACCATGTTAAACAGCATTTTGATGAACCTATTAAACTTTACACACATCCTTAATTGTCTCCTTAGAATAAAATCCTACAATTTGAACTAACCACTTGAAAAAGGTCTGTGATTTGGCTCATTCTTTTTTTTTTTAAGATTTTACATTATTTTCAGGAAGAAGGGTAGGGAAGGAGGAAGAGAGGGAGAGAAGCATCCATGTGTGGTTGCCTTACACCTGCCTCCAGCTGGGGACCTGGCTGGAGACCTGGCTTGCAACCTGGTTCTGTGCCCTGGCTGGGAATCGAACCAGCAACCTTTGGGTTCGCAGGCCGGCGCCTTATCCACTGAGCCAGCAGCCAGAGCTAATTTTGCTCATTGCTAATGATTAAAATTTTTCAGTAGATACTTGTGATGTCCAATCATTAAAGGTAGGTGAGAGGGCTCTAGATCTTATTCCCGACCCCCTCAAAATAATGAGGTGAATTATGTTAAAATAAGAATCAAAGCAAAAACCTGCACAGGTAAGAACGCAGCAAGCAGATGCATAGAAACATGACGGGAACAGAGCCCAACGAGGTCCCACCTTTCTCGCTTGGAGACTCCAGCAGCCCTTTGAATGACACGGTCACCAGAGGCCACTGCTGGGAGGGCAGGTCCCGGCTAACGTTCTGATTGGGCACCGGATCCTCGGAAAATGAGTGCCCCCAGCAGAAGGGCTGCCACCAGCCTGCGGGGGACTGTCCCTAGGCGTCTGGGCTGCAGGCTCGCCGGTTCTCAGCACCTGTTCTGCAATAGCCACGCTTCCTGCGGTATTTCTAGCCAGGTCCTATCTCGAGCTCCATCATTTCACCAGGGAGTAATCTGTGCTACCTTCAATTAGGCCAATTAGCAAAGCTTTTATCATTGATCTTAAATAAAGTTAATTGAATCTCGTGTGGGTTTCTGATAAAGGCTTTCAGATGTTAAGTACTCACCTCTGGAAAATTTCTCCTGATTAGGGAACTACAAATATTAGCCCATCAGGGCAGGTTAAAGGGAACTCAGAGGTGTGCGCGCGCCACACAGCCCACGGTCCGAACGCTTTTCCATAAATTGGACACAACAGGGCAAAGTGAGGCCCGTTGTAATATGATGTTTATTCATTTTACCAAATTTTATGTAAGGTGGTAAAATAGACTCATCAGCGGTCTATTTTCTCCCAGTTCCTTGCATACTTGCTAAATGAGAAATGTAATTTTATTTCTATCTTTATGACCAGGGAGGTGAAACATTTTACATACGTAGTTTTAAAATATTAGCCCTTTGTTCATCTGACATTAGTTTTAGTTTATAGGTGATTTTTATTTGTGAACTTTGGCGTAGTCAACGATCAATGCCGTTGTTCTAACATCACTGTATGCAGCAGGGCACCATCCTGCTATCAGCTCCGCTTTTGTGCAAGAAATAAGGTTGTCCTTGGAATTAGATGGGAAAAATGCTCTTAAATTTAGAACACCACGAAGAGGCTAAAGGAAATGGCTTCAGGATACAGCTCTCAGCTGGAAACATTTTGCTCAGAGATGCTGCTTTGAGGGAGAATGAGTTTGAAATAAAAGGTGACTCACCCTGAGACAAGCAGCAGTTTCCCAACACCCTGCCCCCCTCCCCAGGGGGCATCCCAGTGGGGGGGTGGGGGTGGGGGGAGGGACTCCAGAACCAGGAGTGGCTGCTGGACCTGAAACACCAGCCTTGCTGTTCGTCTTCCTAACAAGTCTGTTTGCAACCCATCTGAGATGCTAGTTTATTTTCTGGATAAAATATGGCATGTACTTAAATATGCATGTAGGATAAACATGCATATTTAAGTACCTGCCTCCAGCTACGGACCCGGCTGGAGACCTGGCTTGCAACCTGGTTACGTTGCCCTGGCTGGGAATCGAACCAGTGACCTTTGGGTTCGCAGGCTGGCGCCTTATCCACTGTGCCACCAGCCAGGGCACATTTCCACGTTTTAACCTGTGGAGTAAAGTGAGCATGGAGCTCCACACATGTTACAAAGTGCACATCTGTGCGAAGAGCACCCCCCGCCACCTGGCTCCAGCCAGCACCTCCCACAAGTAATGGCTCCTGACCTCTAACAGCCACTGTGTTTTCTTCCATTGAACGTTGAATTGAGTTTTATTTTTTATCTTTTCAGTGGAGCAGCTTCTCCATTTACGGGCATTTTTACACTGAAATCGCCACGTTATCCTTGCCCTGCCCCTCTCCATGCTCCTCTGCCCCGGCCGCCTTCTTCGGATGACTTTCCTCAGCCAGGCACCTGCTGACTTTGACATTCACCCACCCTTTCAGTGTCCTCCGGAAGTTACCCCCGAGCTTACCGGCGTGGTTAATATAATACGTCTTGGAACTTTTCCCCTTTCCTAAGTTATTCATGAACCTTCCAAAGCCACTGGTATGTGCGTCGGGACCCGAACGTCTTTCTCCACCCCCGCGGTTAACACACCTTTTCCCATGGATGCCAACACTGTCGCTACTGTTACTGTGCAGTCATTTCTCACCACCATTTAGTTACCCTTTCTGTCTCTGGCTTCCCTGCAGCTTCCCGCTTCTCTCTGGGTTCATTTGGAATTTCCTATATTGGTGATTTGCTGTAATCGAGTTTCCTCTGATCCTGCTGGTCCGAGAGTGACCCGCGCTGGGGGCTGCACGAGGCACTTCCTGTCCATTTAAACAATGAATTCCAAACCGGAGCCGCTTAAACGCCACTCACTCCCCTTTGGCCGGAGGCGCTGCCCCTCCGTGGGTGCCCAGCAGGTCACTGCAGCGGCCAGGCTCACCTGCAGGGAGGCCAGGGACACCCCGGGGAGGGGCTGGCGCTGGCCTCTGGCCTCCGTCTCCCGTCTCCCGGAGGCCGGCCCTGCCCGCCCCAAGGCTTCTTCAGGCCCCACTGCAAACCCCCGGATCGGATTCCTGCTCCTGGTCTGGGCAAAGCACGTACGGAGGCAGGTCCTGTCCAAGAGGCGGGGGGAGAAGCGGCCTTCGAAACGCAGAGACGGGAAGGGGAGACGCACACGGGTCCGTGCACCGTGGTCCAGGCGGTTCCCGCCGCTGGGCCACTTTCCGGACCGGACGGAACCACGTTGGCGCGTGGGGTAAAGGACAGTGCGGGGAAGCGACGTGTCACCGCTCTCGGCTTCCCGATGCAGTGGGGCTCAGTGCCTCGGCAGTTCCAGAGAGTTATAAACAGGAAGGTAGAAAAGCAACATCTGCCAAGAACTTCACTCCGATGACTCGGTCCGATTAATACCTGTTACGCACGGAGCGTTCGCTGGGCGACCGGCGGCACCGTGGGCAGCGGGAGGAGGCCGTGGCCAGGTTCCCGCTGGAAAACGCAACCGTCACGCAGGCTGCACGGTCACCGTTTCCATTGGGCAGGTGACACGCCCGAGGAACTATTTTGGCTCACATGCCAATTCTGTAGGATAGACAGGTTTACAGCAAACGTAACAGTCACCTCGCTACGTGTGTCATGGACACAGCACGTTCCGGAGACTAACAGCCCTTCCCGTGCGTGGCTGGGGGCCCTGGTCAGGTCACGCGGGGCTGCTGTGCCGATCAGACGGCTGGTCCAGTGCGGTGTAAGGAAGGAAACTCTGCAAGGCCGGGGGGGGGGGGGGGGGCAGACACGCCCAGGTGACCTCCGCGCTCTCTCAACCTGGGTCCTGGTGGCTGCGGATGGAGAGGTGCGTGAGGTCCCTCACAAAGAGCTCCTACAACTCACGCGTCTTGCTTGGCCGTTGTGCCCTTTCCTGGAACTTCCGTGACCACCTGCACTCAGATAAACATCGGATCCCAGCTGTCGGGTCTGAACTTTCCTCCTGAGAACCAGACCTGCAGGTCCCTCTGCTCAATGAGCTGCGGGCCGTTCCCCAGGCAGGGCCGCACCTGACGTTCCTGCTTTCCTGCCCATCCTGTGGCCGGAGGAGGGAGGTGCCCCAGGCCCACCCCAATTCCCCCGGGGCTGAAAACAACCTGCTGGAGACCCTCCCTCTCCTTTGCCTCGCGCAATATTGTGACGACACTGCAAGTGACGACACTGCAAGTGGCTCAGGACTTGGTCAGTGCGGCCAGCCCCCCAGCTCCGGCCTTGACCGCTGGCACGACGCCGGCTCTCGGCTCCTGCTGGCCGGGGGTCGTTGGAACTCACTCAGCACGCGCTCCCTCCCAGCTGCAGGGTTCCTCTGCCTCTGACCCCCGAATCCGACTCTCCTGGCCTCACGGGGAGGATGCCGGGTGAGGCCTGTCCGACAGTCCAAGCCAGTGGGGTCACTGAAACAGCCTGGCGGCCGACCCTCAGGACAGACCTCACCCGCCTGGGCCCTGGCTCTGCCTGGACTTTGAGTTACGGGAGTGGAGCCGGAATCATTAAAAACACACCGTCCCGGCAACCTTCACACACATGAAGTGTGAGTGTTTCTCCTTCCCTAAAAACAGCGCCAGGAGCCGACTGAGGGGCCCGGGCGGGTCAGAGGCTCCGCCCTTGGTGGGCATCCCTGAGGGTTTCAGGCACGAAAGAAGCGGGGAGACATGAACCCAACCTGGCCCTGCTCAGGGGAGACGCGGACAGCAACAGGCCGCCCGGCGGTCAGGGACAGGCCCGGGGGAGGAAGCCAGGGCAGGGGACCCCCAGGCAAGCCCTCTGATAAAACCTAGAGATTATCTTAGGAAGATTATTTATACAAATCAGAGTTTGGGAGTGCTATCCAAAACCAACCAACGCTACTGTTCATGTAAAACGTGGAAGTGACTCATGCTTTTTGTAAAATAATAATAATAATAATAATAATAATAAAACCAGCTATTTTCTGTTCAAGACCTATAAATCCTTCAGCAGAAGGGGCCTTTCTTCAGAAAGGAAAAATGCCCTAGGTGGGTTTGAACGGAACCATCAGGCAAGGCAGTGGGTGGGGAGCCCCAGACCTCCCTGCTGAGAAATGCAAAGGCATATTCTAATTGAGATCTACCTTCCGAAACGCTATCCACCGGGAAACCCTAAAGGACGGAGACACGTCTTCGGCTTCACCATCCAGCCTGGAACTTGCGCTTGTGGTTTAGAAGAGGTGGGAACAATCCCTTTCCGATGATCAAAGACACGGGTTTTAGCAAAGACACGTTCAAGTGCCTCGTTGAAACTTGTTCCAAATGTCCTGCATCAACAGGAAAAAAAAAAAAAAAAGGGTCTCAAACTCGGGAAGAAGACCTGCCTCGGGAAGATGGGTGGGACTCGGATGCTACCTGTCCTTGGAGACCTCCACACAGTGGCAGAGAGGACGTGCCGGCCAGTCCGGGACCCGCCGAGCTGGGGCGCTGGGGCCAGTCTCCCTCAGAGCCTCCTGCGCCGGGGTGTGAGCGCCGGTCCCCACCTCGCTGTGAGTCTTCGTTCCGGGCAGCATGCTGGGCCCGTGGGACCTGCCGTCACTTGGCGGGAGGAGGGCCGAGTTGTTTCTGGACGGAGCTAAGGCTTCGGCAGTTCCCCTGAACCACATCAAGGCTCCATTCTGCACTCGTGACGATGGGTTTCCCTGCCTTTCCCCTCAGTGCTCGGGCAGCGCTGGCTGTCCTGGAATGTGTCCTTACTCTTAGTCCCAGACCTTTGCGGTTCCCACGGAAAACTCGATTTCCTTCTTCTTCTTTCTTTTTTCTACCAAGCACCTTTAAGTTGTCAAGATTTTAACTCAAAACCATCTCCCCAGCATTCACGACGGCGGAGATCTCTGTTTAGATATGTAACCCCGGATGCTCATTCCTGGCTCAAAACATTTCTTTTACCTGCTCCTTTGCCCTTTCGGGCTCCGCTGAGAATGTCACGTGAGCTGAGCTCACGTTTGGGACCATGTACCTGTGGGTGAGAGCTGTGGGGTTCAGCTCTCCGCTTCAGCCGCCGCTGAACGGGGTGTGGGCTCAGGGGGGCTCAGCCGGGCGGCACTGCCCTGCCCGGACCCCTTCCTCCGTGGTTCTCGGGTGGGAAGGAAACCTGGTGTCACTGGGCCCGGGACGGAGACAGACGCCTTCCCTCCCAGTTGTGGTTATCACAGAACCCCAGCCTGACACCCCAAACCTCAGCCACTCGGCCCTGTTCCCAGCGTCGGTTCCCTGTCCTTGGTTGTCTCTGGGAACATGGCTGGCGGCCTGAGCAGCGGACACTGAGCGCGGAAAAGCGCCGAGTCTCTGGATGATGGCGCCTCGGGAGCGGATTCGCCTTCTTCCAGGAGCGTGTGGAGCGCAGCCATGCGATTTCCATACCGTCGGGAACAGGGACGCTGTAGGCCGACGTCCGGGTTCACAGAGAACCCCAACGCCGCGTTAAACAGAGGCCTGAACGCGGGGTGAGGAAGAAAGAACCGCTCCCTGGGAAATCACTTGGATTTTACAAGATTAGCGGTGGGTTCATTTTAGGAACCGCTACGATGTTCTGCAGAAGCTGCGCATTTACGACTTCCTGCAATTACTGAAAGTGTATTTCGCACCCACAAAACGTAGCGAGTTTGTATCCTAATAGAGATGAAAACGCACCTGCTCATCACCCTGGGGAACCTCTCAGACTGTAGGTGTCGGGAGACCCGAGCTGAACCCCCAGAGGGTCGCGGGGGGCGGCACCGTGCGTCCGAATTGGAGGCTTCAGAAGCAGCCGCCGCAATTGAGCCCCAAAGATAATCTACATATTCCGAATCAAAGGCACTTTATGGCAGTGAATAGGAATAAATGAAATACCCAAGTAATCGCTTTATAATTTTCCCTAAAAAGGAGCTGATTTCATTCTTAAAAAGTTCCCTGTATCTGATTTCTCAAATTCCCATTTCAAACTGGGGGTTTCTGTTCAGCACCTTTCCGTGCGGGGTGGGTTGGAAAGTTCTGTGTCAGTGGCCTGCCACCCCCAAGGCTACTTGTTGGTGGCTGTCCGGTGCGGAAGGGACTTCAGACTGCACCTGTTCTGGTCACGGGGCTGACAGTAGAGACATTTCTTCCTGTGGCCACCGCGGGTCCAGGGCCTGCGAGCTGGACCCCTTCAGAAGACGAGAATTTAAAAACATGTCTAGTCCCCAAAATTTAAAAATAAAAAGCCCTTTGAACTATAAGTTAATAAATACTTGGTTAAATCCCGGCACAACATACTTTGTTCACGTCTCAGGCCACACACATTCCCTCCCGTCTGACGCGGAGTCATGGAACACGCGTTGTGGGTGCTGAACAATCGTAGGGAACCGGCGAAATGAGTTTCTCGGAGCCACTTCAAAAAGTGATGAAAGCTACTCAGAGAGCGTAGACTCAGTGTTTCCGTGTCATTGTACCTTGCGGGGTGGGGGGGACCGGGCTCCTAGGCGGCTCTGCGCCCCGCCGGCCGCTGACCAGAGCGCTGTCCCGGCCCAGGTGCAGCCCGGCCGTGCCGCCGTGAGCTGCGCACTTTCCGGACGGGGTCAGGATGGCCGTTGGTTAGTAACGGTTGCGTAAGCTGGGAAACCGTTTCCTACAGACGGGAAACAATTCCTGGGTGACACCCCTCTTGAACTTCAACCACTTCCCCTCGGCGTGAAAAGCAGGGAGGGACACGAGGCGGCTGCCCCTGGGAAGCTGTTTGAGATGCGGACTCACCACCGTGGCACGCGTGGCGGCGCAGAGGCCACCCACCAGCCCGCAGGAAAAGCTGTTGCTGTGCGGCACCCACGGCGAAGCCGCGCCCTCGCGTCTGGTCAGACACCGATTCCTGATTTCCGCACCCACGTCACCGCGTGGGCGTGGAGCTCAACGCCCAGGACCTGCACGGAGGTTGGTCCAGCCCCCGGCCCAGCGCGCTGCGTGTCTGCGGCGGACACGACCTCGGAGGAGCGAACACGGTCGCCTCCCTTTCTGGTCAATGACGAAGAGGACGTTCCCTCTCGCAAAAGAAAAGAAAAGGGAAACAAGAGTGGAAGAGACCTTCTTTCTGAGAAATTTACAGCCCAAGAGACCACGGAACCGCCTGAGGTGGAGGCAGTTGGTTCGTGGTTGGTCAGGAAGCTCGGACACAATGCACAGGGCCCTGTGTGGGTATCGGGAAACCGCCAACTCGGGACCCCCGTTGCTGGGGGGGGGCTGCGGACTCTGGCCTTGAACTTGCTGTTGCAGGCCTGCCCCCCGGCTGAGAAGTGCACCCTGGACTCTCCCGGAGCCGGGGTTTCTTCCTCCGATAGGAGACTCGCGAGGGCTTGGGACGGGCTCCCTGCTGTTGCCCCAGGACGTCGGGCTCCGTGTTCGGGTACCAGTGGGGGGGGGGCTCCCCACTTCTACTGCAGCGTGTGCTTGCGCCTCGCTGGGCGAACTGCCTCGTAAGCGCTCGCAAGCCAAACCTCTCCACTCACTTCGGTTCTTTCCCAACTATTTCCTGGGGTCACTGTCACCCCGTCCCGCCTGTTCGGTGCCGACTGGGTTGGTTCCGTGGGGTCATACTTGATTCCGGGAAGACCCCCCAGGCCCGCGAGGACTGTCCCCTGCAGCGGTCACAGCTAGCCGTGCGCGTCCCGTGCGGTGCAGAGCGGCGGGAACAGACCCCCCACCTGCCCTCGGTGCCCTGAGCTGGTGCAGCGTGTGTCCCACATCGGGAAACCCATCTGCAGGGACCATGCGACGCGCCCGAGGGCTCAGGCCGTCAGGGAGGGGCAAACGGCGGCACCCACGTGCCCTGCAGCAGCACGGAGCACGGGTCCCAGGAGGCCTGGGCCAGAGCTCCCGCGACACCGAGAGCGTTGGTGTCGGTCCGCCCGGCCCTCCTGCTGCAGCACCCCAGGCCCTGCGTCCCCACCTTTGCAGGGCTCACCCCGGCTTACCTGCCTACAAACCCAGGGCTTCGGGACGTCTGGGCATCACAGGGAAGAATCGTCCTGCGCTTCTGACAGAGCGGAGGGGATTCCGCTCTCGTGTGGGGAGGGCGCAGAGACCCCCAGCTGCCGTGGCACCTGGGGGCGGAAACGGCAGAGCCCACGGAGATGAATCAGGTCCCCGAGAGGCCGTGGGCCAGTGGACCTGGGCACCGTCCACCCTTAGGTACAGTTACTAGGCCATTAACTGCCCTATTCTTTAATCCTTTTTGGCAGCGCATCCTTTGATCTATAATCCATAGCTTCCTAATGCTTCATCCGCTTTGTCGGATCTCGGGTTACATCCAGTCCTGTGTCAGACAGGCGTCCAGGGTCTAAGCCCTTGTCAACCCACATGCTTCTTCTCTGTCACCTGATATCATCTTCCATCCTGGAGCTCCTTCCTGTTTGCCAACAGAGGGTGCCCGCAGGGTGTGAGGACCCGACAGTCCTTCAATTCCAGGGACCGAAAACAGAACCAAGGAAGGGAAATGCATTCCTCAGCATCTGAAAACTTTCGGGGACCCCTGAGCTAGAGACGCAGGTACAGCGGACAGGGGACGCTCTGCCCGGCCTCCCCCACCGATGCTCAGTCTCCAGCCAGGGCCGGGCCTGCCTCCCCCCGCCTCCCAGTGCGCAGGAAAGAAAACCAGTTCCCCCCAACAGACGCGGAGAAGAAACCGTATCCCCGATCTCCACAACCAGCCTCAGGTGCCCCCATTGCTGAAGCAGGCGCGTGGTGAATGAAGCCGGGCTGGGGTCCCGCGTCCCGCAGACGGGCCGAGCTGGCGATTCCGATTGAGAACCTGGTGCATTTGGATAGGGCGAAAGGGGGGACACCGACCCCGGTACGCGGGAATCGGTGCAGCTCCCAGAAACACCCGCAGGGCAGGGCAGGGCAGCCCTCTGGGTCTCGGCTTCGCCTCTGCTACAGGGGAAGAAGCTCGCTCAGGGGATGAAGTCAGGTACCAGAGGCACGAGACGTGCAGAGGCTGCAGCTGTCCCTGGTTTGAGGAGGTTCTGCTGGAGGTCAGCGATGCGACACATCCTGCTTCCTCAGAGGACAGAGCCCTCGGTTCTGCGCATTCATCACGAACGTCTTCAACGCCTTCTCAGGGGGCGTCCGAGGGTCGTTACCAGAGGACACGCTGTCCGGGGGCAGCTCTCATCCCAAAGGCCAGCAGCCCCCACGGATGAGAAACAGCGGGTTTAAACGGCCAGCTTACCCCCGGGGCACGGGCGTGTCAAACACGGGTGACCTCCGTGCGACCGGTACCCTCCCTGGCACCGCCACCTCCCAGCTGCCGGCGACCATGGTGGCTTCTCACTCTCCAACCCAGAGCTGCCGGGCTATTTAAATGACACGCCAGGTAGGAAGCCGATTGCCACACTGTGACGCGCTCTGCAATGGTCGGGTACGCGTGCACGCACGTTAGTAAACCTGATGGACAGCGCAGTCCTTACAGGGCTCTCCGTTTACCTTTGTTGGATGTGTCTGACCAGCTACATGAAGTTGCCACTTCGGAGCTGAACTGAGGGTTTAATTCGCTCCAAGTGTAAGTGGTTTTCAGTGTCCCTCCTTTCCCCTTGTGCATGGAGTCTAGACAGCAAGGACTTGGTCACGCTCTTCTGTGACTGCTGTACCCTTCTCACTCCCTTTCTGCATTTGAAACAATTTCCTCCTCTCAGCGGTTCACAACGGAGATAGAACTGGAATCTCTTAGGAGCTTTCGGCAGTACTGATGCCCGGGCTGTGCCCCGAGTCACCGACGGGGGTACGTCTGCGGCTGGGACCCGATGCCACTGCAGTGTCAGTGAGCTGGAGACCCAGGGTGCCAGGCCCCACGTAGGCAGAGCCCCGCGCGGACTGACGGTGCCGCCTCCCTCAGCAGATGCGATGTAACTAGGAACCTGCCCCAGGACCAGACTGTTCTTTTCCAGGACGGTTCGGAGGTTTAGTTTAACCAAAGGAAACCAAACCAGACAAAACAAAGCAAAGCAAAACATCAAAGGTTGAGATCAATTTTATTTTCTATGACAAGCTCTTATTTCCCACTTTCTAATGTTTGCAGCGAGAAACAAAAGGAATGGCAAATTTCCCATGCTGTTCCCGTGCCGTCTGCAGAAACCATTATCACGTTCCGGAGAATCGTATTTTCACCTCCGAAGGTGTGTTTGCACGATTCAGCGGCAGCGGCTCCCGCGTGCAAATCACACGTTCAAAACAAGGACGGCTGCCCTTCCCGTGCGCGCCTTTTCCCTCCTGAAGGGCGCACCTGCCATTGCGTCTTTTAATGCGTGTTTTCTAGCTTTTAAGGTGCGAACACATCAATGCCAAGGAAAACGCCCAGGAGCTGGGAAGGGAAATCGGGCCTGTAACCTTGTAGGTAGGACACGGAAAGCCGGCTCCTGTGTCCCCCGCTGTTCGCCGACCAGCTCAGTGCCCAGCGCACTGGCCGTCCGGCAACCCCCAGACGGGAGCTCTGAAGGCCAGTGCGGTTTCCCGGGTAGACGGAGGGAAAGAGCAGTGTCACAGCGGGGACACGTGACTGAGAAACGCGGTAGGCGCTTCCTGACGTCCCAAAGCTCGACATTGAAAATCCGCAACTCTCATTAGTTTCTCAACGAGGTTTCCAATGTCTTGCTCTTTCTAGTCTCTTTCCGGCACCTCTGTGATGGGAATGTTGGGCTTTCGGAAGTCCTCCCAGAGGCTGCTTGTGCGATCCTCATTTTTGCAGATTCTTCTTTCTTCTCGTTGTTCTGATGGGTTGTGTTTTGCTTCCTTATGTTCCTTAGTTATTGATTTGGTTCTCGGCTTCATCTACTCTCCTGCTGTTTCCCTGTAAATTGTTCTTTATTCGATTAGTGTATCCTTTGTTTCTGACTGGATCTTTTTTTATGCTGTGGAGGTCACTAAGTTCCTTGGGCCTCCTTATAACCAGTGTTTTGAACTCTGCATTTGATAAACTTCGTTTAGTTCTCTTCCTGGAGTTTTGATCTGTTCTTTCCTTTGGGCCATGTTTCTGTGTCTACTCATTTTGGCAGCCTCCCTGTGTTTGGTGAAGGAAATAGACGTGCACGTCCAGGAAGCACAGAGAGTCACACACAAGACGGATGCAAAGAGGCCCACACCAAGACACAGCATAATTCAAATGCCAAAGGTTAAAGATAAAAAGGGAATCTTAAAAACAGCAAGAGAAAGCAGTTGGTTCATGACAGGGGCGTTCCCACAAGACAGCTGATTTCTCAACAGAAAATTTGCAGGCAAGACGGGATTGGCAAGAAACGTTCAAGTCACGAAAAGCAGGGACCTACAGCCACGATTGCTCTACCCAGCAAATCATTGATCATTCAGAATCAAAGGGCTGATGAAAAGCTTCACAGATAAGAAAAAACTAAAGGAGTTCATCATCACCAAACCATTATTATAGGAAATGTTAAAGGGACTTATTTAAGAAAAAGAAGATCAAAACTATGAACAATAAAATGGCAATACATACATATCTATCAACAATTGGATCTGAAAAACAAACTAAGCAAAGGAAAAAACCAGAGACAGAATCATGGACACGGAGAGTGTTTTGATGGTTGCCTTATGGGGTGGGTGGGGAATGGATGAAGAGGTGAGGGGAGTAAGAAGTGCAAACAGGTAGATACAGAACAGCCGTGGGGAGTAAAGTAGAACAGAGCTGAAGAACTTACACACAGGCCCCATGGACACGAGCAAGGGTGGGGGCATTGCCTAAGGAAGTGTGTGGTGCTGATTGGAGGGGGGCAAAGAGGGAAACACTGGGACAGCTGTAATAGCATAATCAATAAAATATAATTTAAAAATCCCAACCTCTCCTGAGCAGTGGTTTCCATGGAGAAGGGGCTGCTTTGCCCGGAGCCTGTGACACACATGCGGTGACAGCAGCGGCCGGCCAGCCTCCCGGGTCTCAGGTTCCGTCACACTGGTTTTCGGTGCCCAGACCTGCTTCCTTTTGGTAACACCAAGAAAATCAAATGAAGAAGGGAAATGATCAAAGAGAAACTGTTTTAATGTACGTGCTTCAAAAGTGACTGGGCGGGTTGTGTTCCACCCCTTATTGTCCGAAAAACCCCTTCGGAACTGAAAAGAAATCAGGGTTTACTTGCAGGAAAGGAGAGAGGGAGGTGACGGGGTGCCTGCCCTGAGTGACTTCTTCTGTTTCCACTAAATGCCACCGGAGGTCCCTGGGCAGAGGAAATGACAAACGTGCGTTTCGTATGTCGATAACCAGTCACCCGCGGGACCCTCCCAGCCAGGTTCAAGGACCGATGTTGACTCACCAACCAGTGGTGAGGGAACGGGGCCCAGTCGGTCAAGTGACTCCATCAGCAATGGGCTGCTGGAGGGAGGGAGGCAGGGTGGCCCAGGGCCATTCACAGCCAGTGTCCCAGACGGTGTTACAGTGTCCCAGCCGGTGTCCCAGCTGGTCTCCCAGATTTATTCCTGCAAATCCCATTCATTTTGCTTGAACTGTTTCTTAGTCCCACTTGAACATGTACCAAAAGTTGTTGGCTGTACTTGTGGGAGTAACTTATGCCTTCAAATGGACTCGAAGCTTATGGCATTTGGAGAAAGTCTCACCATCTGTGTAATGGGAGTGACCTCAAAGGGTATTCTGGGCCGTTACTGAGTTCATGTCCACCGTCTCCTGTACTCTGTAAGTGGCAAGTGTGTTTACTGTTACATTAAGTCTGTATTAGAAAACCCAACGCATTGTTCCGTGCTTTTCACATAGAAGATGCTTTTAAAAATGAGTTGATTGACAGATGGATGAATCGATAGGTATATGGCACCAACTACTCATGGAAAAGCTTTTCTCACCCCATTCCACTTGGCATGACTTAGCATTAGAAGCATGTGATTGAGAATAATTAGATTTTAGTTTTAGCCTCTCCTTGCATATGGCAATCTAATTCTCGAAATAATTATAGTATAAACATTTTGCAATAAATAAAATATGTCTAAATAGCTTCATAAATATTTAAGTAGCTAATCCACAAATCCCACCTGTGCCGTCCAGAGAGTACAGTTTGAAAGCAGGAGCATTTCTCAGCATCATGTGCACCATTAAAGCTCATTATTTATACACGTGCAGCTCCTCCCTCCAGCTTCTCACACCCCGGCCTACGCAAAAGGGTACCCAGTGCTTCTCCCAGAATACAAGAGGTTCCTCTCTCGATCTGTAGCTCAAATGACTCAGGAAATGACAACGAGGCTAGCAAGTCATCCTTCTGCAGGGATAGAAATAAATGACAGTAGGAATGTTTTTATGAAGTCAGCTATTGAACAATGATGCAGTAAATGTTGGTATTAAGAAAATCACCTCTTCTTTGGGAATCAGTTCAGTCAATTTTAAAGTAAATGGATTGGATTTAAGGATATCTCTTCCAACTTGAAAAATCTGTGATTATAATAATAGGCAATGCACATAATCGTGATTGTAATAACAACACGTGTTTTCCTGTCCCGTGTCATTGGGATGACAGGTGTTCTAATCAGCACACAGAAATGCAGGCTTCCTTCATTAGGAAGTATGATCCTGATGAAGGAAACTCTACAGATGAGGGAACATCATAGGGGAAGGCCACCCAGTCCTGAGGGAAATAACAGAACCTGAAGCTGTTTGCGATTTCCCCTGAGAAGACTTGGTACTGAAACTAAACATCTGAGGACATAAAGACTTTATGCAATTAGTTCACTTAGGAGAAAAAGAAAAACATCTTGAAAAAAAGTCACACAAATAGAAATTCATGTTAATTGGGAAAGATGGTGTGTAATTACTTTTGCCTTAATGCAAAAGTTAAAAATGAAAGTCTGTGAGTACACAACAGAAAAAGCAGTCGACTCTGGCTGTGAGAACACCATGCGCATGCAGGTGGCCAGGAAAAGTGTAAGGTTTTTGTATGTCATCAAAGCAAAGCTGGTCTCAATGTGAAACAGATGGCTACAACCACAAGACGCTTTACACGGGCCTGCAGGTGACACAGAAAAATGGGGGTGGGAGAGGCTTTGTGGTGTGCAGATGAGGCTTTATTGAGTTTTACCCTGGAAACCACGTGGCTTTGTGAAATAATGCACCCCAATGAATTGGATTAAATATACTAAATGGAGACACAAAGACAAAGGTAAATAATGAAAGCAAGTCGCTACAAATAGTCATTGAATAATAAAGGGAGTTAGAAGGAGGAGGATAAAGGGGAAAAACACAGCCGCTCATTGAAAACCGTGAACAAGATGGCAGCAGTACGTCCTCTCCTGTCAAGAAGTACTGTAAATATAAACGTATTAAACCAATAAAGCAAAGGGCTCAGCATGGTGGAACAGAAAAAACAAGATCCAGCCATGTTTTCCCCTAGACTTACTTTAAAGACATGCATGGGCTGAACGTAGAGAGATGAAAAAAACCAGGTGGTAACCAATAAATAAATAAATAAATACATAAAATAAAAAATAAAAAAAAGGAAGGCAGAGGTGGCTAAACTTACATCAGAAAAAAATAGACCTTAAGTAGAAAACGGTCTCTAGAGACTAGAAAAGTCATTATAGGATGATGAAAAGGTTAATTCAACAGGTAACATAATAATTCTAAATCAATATGCACCCAACATCCGAGTGCCTAAATATATAAAGCAAATATTGACAGACCTGCAGGCAGAAATTGAGAGCGAGCTGGTAATAGTAGGAGACTTCATTACCCCATTTACAATAATGGATAGAACATCTGGACAGAAAATCAATACAGAAACAGCTGACTTGAACAACGCTGTAGACCAAATGAACTTTCCACCCAGCAGGAGAACACGCGTTCCTCCCAAGTGCACATGGAAAAGGTGAAGTGCACAGGGGCACATCACCTGTTGCTGAACCAGGTCCTAACACAGGCAGAAGATCAAAGTCAAGGTCGCGGCCACGCAGCACAGCTGTGGAAGTGACACAGTGAAGAAGGAGCTGGACAACGTGCTACCTGCCTGCAATCGCTACGTTTTAGACGCAATGTAGACTTCCTGGTTCGATTTGAATTTCAGATTCACAACAAATAATTTTGTTTTGATTAGGCAGAATCTGGGACTTCCAGGCAGGATGGCCTCACTTGTCTCCTCAATGTCAGTGGACTTTAGACAAGTTGCTTTCTGACTGCAGATCTCAGGCACCAGGAAGCCTGAGACTGCACATTCTCTGTCCCTTTGAGGTGTAAATCTTGTACAGCTGTACATAAACCCTCAACTCTGGGTATGAATTCATAGTAACTGGCCATTTCCTTTTAAATTTTATTTCTTTTCTAGAGAGAGGGGAAGGGCGGGCGAAAGAGAGGGAGAGAAACGTCCATGTGTGGTTGTCTCTCCCAACTGGGGACCTGGCCTGCAACCCAGGCATGTGCCCTGAGTGGGGATCGAACCAGGGGCCCTTTGGTTCACAGGCCGGTGCTCAGTCCACTGGGCCGCACCAGCCAGGACAGTAACTGACAATTTCTTTTAGTATTAATTTAAAAGAATCTTTTCTTTCAGCAGCATACCACGGCTACAAACAGGGTCAAAGGGAAACAGAGCCCAGCGCGTGAACATTCTGTTGCCTCTGCAGAGACAGGTCTGCCGGGAGCCCCGGGCAGGGCGACCCAGGCATGGCACGTGGGGGGGCGGCGCGGGGCCTGAGCTCACCGTGGCCTCTAACCGGAGCAAACACGGAGCGGCTGCATCCCTTCCTCCTTCCAGAGGGCGCGCCGTGTTCCCCTGCTGCCCCGTGACACCCTGGAGGCGCTCAGGGAAAGGATCCGGGAGGAGGGCCCGGCGCCCAGCCTGTGGTCGGTGCGCAGCTCCCGCCGCTGCTGCTGGACCAGGACCTGGAAGGAAACCCAATTAAAATGCAGGTCCACAGCTCCCTGGTTTTTAGGGGCGGCAGACACAGTGCGACGGAGACTTTATCTTGGACAATAAAACTAAAATACATGAAAATGCATACATTTTACCACGGTTAATGATAATGTACGTTTGAATTCCAATCATGTGTTAATTTTTTGACGGAGGGCAAAGCGGCATCAAACGGGGCCTCGTTTATTCTCACGTAAGTTTCCCAGCAGCACCGCGGCCAGCAGGGCGAGCGGCTGGGTCTCCGCCGCCACCACCCCAGCCAGGGGAGTGCGATGAGGGTCATTTCCGGAAATGAACTTGGAGGCTCCCCAGGATTCTCGTAAGTTTCCACCGGGGTTCCCACTCTTCCGGTTCGCAAGGCCTTCCTGTGTGGACCGCCGGTCGCGTCTCCGTCCGCATTGATGTTCCTCCTCATTCTCAACTGGTCCGACTCCGCCGTATCGTCAATGGATTTGCCTGTCATTGATCAGGTCTCTGTAATCATGGCCAATGACGTCATGGTGTCTGCATCTTGTACGAGGTTCGTGAGTGTTCACTGCAACGCTGCTGACAGTTGGATGCGCAGTGATTTGCTGAGAAGGGTGTTTGGGGGTGTTTGGGGGTTGGTTTCCCGAGTGTCAGACTCTCTGGGCCACAGGGAGGCTGCGTCAGGTTCACGTCCTCACCCTGGGGCACTCGCTGCTCCCGGGAAGGGTCCCCTCACCGCGGCTGCTCCTGGGACGGGAAGACTGACGTCCAAGGTAAAAACCACACGTCGGCTCTCGTGATGGTTTTCTTCACTGGGATCTCTTTCGTAAACAGACCTTGAAATTATTGATCTGTGACACCTCTAATTTGACTAATAAAACAGCTCGTAGATAAATATGAAGTAGGAAGATCTTCCAAGGTGGCCAGAGACCCCAAGTCCCAGCCCGGGGTGGGGAAGCCTGTGGGTGACCCTGACTGGGCAGGACGGACTCCCGGGTGGGGCCAGGACACGGAACCCCACCCTGCCTCCCTCCCATGCAGGACTCAGCCTGTCTCCCCAAGGAGGAGGAGGGACGAGGGGCAAACTTGTATTTCATTGAATCCTTACCCAAAAGTGACTCAGTTTTCGGTAAGAGGTGAATTAACAAGTTAATCATGTGACGGAATCCCCTGAAATGGGCGTTCGTGAGCCATGCTGAGTTCAGGAACTAAAAGGTGAAGCTATGCATTTTCTGACCAACGTGGCCTTTTTAAATTTCAGCATCACCACATCTTGTTTGGACCCAGAAGGTCTCCACTGGGGATCTGTTCAAGAGAACCACTATATGCTCACACAGATAAGCCAAGATTTGTGTATAAGAATATTAATTATAGCTTTTCATGTTATGGTGAAAAGCTGGAAAAATTCCAAATGGCCATGTGCAGGGGCCCGTGGAAATGAATTTGGTCCAGGTTCACAATGGGAGCGCATTTAGTGGTTAAAAATAGATGCTTAGGAGTTTGAATTCTGAGATACTTTATTGAAGTTTAATTAAGATGATTTGGCAGATTATAATGACAATATAAAAGTTTGGCGACAACTTCTCATAGCATTTAATTCATCCCTGGTATTCTGTATAAGGTGAATTGGTCACTATGATACAATGGAATATATAAGCTTATTCACATGTAAATTTTTATTATGTTTAGGATGCTCTGTTTAGATAAGACTTCTTTCAAACATGTACTGCATTAAAGAGTGCTTATTTTGAAGATACCAACGTAATTGAAATATTTACTGCAGCTTGAACATTTTGCGAACAAAGATATAAACTTAGCTGATTATTGCTTCATTATTTTGAATACTAGAGCGAATAATGCTAAGAATTTTTTTTTTACCTAATAGGGTTGCTGCGAGATACCAGTAGGCTTTCTATAACTGAATTATAAGCAAATCCCCTAATGTTTAGGGAATTGGGGGTTCTGCTTAATTAAATATCCCATTTTACTCAGAGTTCTCACATAAACCATTCATAGTTGCAACTTTAAAGTGTTTCAACAGTAAAAATGAAGGAAGGGACTCCTACCTTTGGCAACAGCATGGCTGGAATGAAGGACAAATACCACAGGATCTCACCTAATACAGGGCAGTAATGACTAAAACTGACAAACGCGAGAAACAGAGCCAGAGGCACGGAAACAGAGACAGTGATCAGGAGAGCAGGGAGGGGAAGAAAGGGAAGAGTTTAGTACGAGTGACCCACGGACACGGACAACGTGTGAGGCTGACTCGGGAGGCGGGATGGGGCGGGTGGGGCAGGGCCGAGCCGTGGGGGAAATGCGACAACTGGAATACGACCACCATAAATGAACTTACAAAAGCAAAAACAGAAAAATGAAATGCACCGAAAACAAAGGCCAAAATAGAACATCGTTTAACTTGGATTTATTTGTATCCCCTTGGGGTGCCTTGGAGTCGTGGGAAAGTGACCTTAAACAGCACCCGGAGAAGCGGGGCCCCGGCCGACGGCCACTGGCCCTGCGAGTGACCCGGCGCAGGCCGCCCAGGGGCAGCACTAGACACAAACCGCAGGAGTTCGCCTCGCACACCCGCACTCGAGGGACAGCCTCCCTGCGCCCTGTGAGGACTTTGCAGGGTGGAGAGAGAGCCAGAGCCAGAGGGGACACTCGGGTTCTCTTCCGGGTCTTCCAAGGACACTGAGCTCAGCCTGAGTCCCACCCCCGGGGCCTCATCTAACCTAAATGACCCACCTCGGTGCACGGCTTCCGTCTATGGATTCTGGGGAGACAGCCCCGCAGCCATCGGCCCACTTTACCAGGGGGAAGCTTTAGCCCAGCGAGAGGACGCACTTCCCGGCCTAAAACCACACGGAGCCGTGGGCGGAGCCCGGCGGGGCCCCAGGCCCGACCCCTGGTCAGCAGACTCCGCGGTGCTTTCCCAGGCGCTCCCAGGATGCACTGCCCGCCTTCCTATGGCAGCCGTGCGTCCCCAGGTCCTATTGATTCTGCCCGGCTGCCCGTTCCCAGAATAGACGACCCCAGTCTACAGCCTCTGCTGACTGGCACCTGCCCATTAGCTGTTTCCTTCTTCACGGCGCGTCTCTGAGCTCTCTCGCCGCTGTAAATTCAAGTGCAGAATTTACTGCAGTGTTTTGAGGGTATGTTTGATCCTTATTACTGCTGTCATACTACGATTTTATACAGCCTTTACCTTGATTAAATGCGGGGCAACAGCATTTATTATACATCAGATACGTCCGTCCTCCGCTCTGTCCATCACGGGTTGTGACTACGAACCAGAACTTGCCTTGTGCGAGTCCGGCTGTCACTTCCTGCTAGATTTTAGCCCCTGTGGAGGCATATGGGGCATGGCAGTGCCATGGGCCGTCTCTTTGGTTTACTCCCGGGGCATACGGTTTACATACGAGGAGTTATTGACTCGCCCTGCGCGGTCCGTATTTAAATGGGGGGACGCAGCCTCCCGGGAGGTGCCTCCAAGCAGCGCAGGGGACACTCACTGTGCCAGGAAGCGTCCGCGGCAGGACACAGCACCGGCAGCCAGCAGGGCGGCAGCTGCGGTCAGTGGCCCAGAAGTAACGACCTGGAACAAAGAGACCGCAGGCTCAGCAGAGCTGCGCCCCGTCCACCCGGAAGGCGGGACCCTCCCAACCCTGCGGAGGCCTGAAATGCTCTCGACCTGCAATTGTCCCCGGTGCTGCTCTGACCCCCGTGCCCCCAGGGCGGGGGAGGCGCTCCGGCCCGCAGGTGACCGTGGGGGAAACACCACAGGTCCTGCGACCCCCAGGACAAGGTCTGGCACTCGACACAAAATACTGTTAACCAGCCTTTGGATGGCCAGCACGGCTGAAAACCTCCTGTACCATTTAAGAATGTTAATTAGCTTATTAATCAGCAGCGTCTCCGAAACAGCACAGGGGTGGCTCCCTGGGTTGACGTATTTTATTTGCTTAGGCCCTCGGTCGGCTGAGCCCACCACCGCGTGTGTTATTTGCTTGCGGGAGGGCAGGGAGAGCCAGACGGGGGACTTTCTCAGCACTGGGCTGGTGACGCTGGAGCCCTGGCTCCTCTGTCACCGCGGCCACGGGAAAGTGGCGCTCGGGACGTGGCTCCAGGATAGCGCTGTGCCCGTCGCAAGCCGGCTTGTGGATAAGAGCCCGGGCGCCGGGCTGTGCCTTTACCTGGCGCGACGGAAACAAGGGTAACAGCCTCCATCCGGACGATCACAGGGCCACTGCAGGGCCAGCGCAGGACGATGGCTGCGACCCAGGACGTCACCCACTGACAGCACATTGTGCCCAGGGCTGCCGCCGACGGGGACACCGTGTGAGGGACCCTCGGCGGTGGTTCAAGTCCCACCTGGGTCGGCGCATGAACCGCTGAGCGGCGTGGTCTCCCGCAGACGCCCCATGTGGCCTCGGTGGGCCCGCTGAGCCGCCTGTCCGCTGTGACTCAGTCACGCTGTTTCGATGCTGCGATGCCACCGTGTCACTGCGAGGGGTGTGGAGAGCCTGCTCTTACGCTGCGGTGCAGGGGTGGCCCAGGGAGCGGGGCGCCCAGTCAGCACCTGGAGGGACCCGAGATGCAGAAACACCACGTGAGTCACCTCGGCCACACAGTGCGCTAGTAGCCACGCTGTTCCCTTCCTGAGTCTGTTTGATTTGGGATCTTTATTTGTAGTCTGATGATTCATGACCACATGTCATGAATCACATGAATCACAACAGGCCTGCAAACGGTGTGTTGGTGATTCTCCCTAATTAACCACCTCATCTGATGGGAAGATTTATTTCTTAAGGTCCTTCTTTAACATCATGAAGGAAATGTGCCTATTGGTTTATTTCATAAGTTGGGGAGAGAAATACTTAAATTATGAGGCACTTTTGTAACAGATAAGTTATTTCAAATAAGAAATGCCAGCCCTGGCTGGTGGCTTGGTGGATAAGGTGCCGGCCTGCGAACCCACAGGTCACAGGTTCGATTCCTAGCCAGGGCACATGACCAGGTTGCAAGCCAGGTCCCCAGCCACGTCTGTAGCTGGAGGCTGGTGAAAGGCAACCACACGTGGATGTCTTTCTTCCTTTCTCTAAAAATAATAAATAAAATCTTTAAAAAATGCCAATAAACTGGATATTTTGCATAAACATATACATATTTTTGAAGTAGAAAGAATACATGCCCATCCTAGCTGTGTCTAAAAAAATATTTTAGAAATTGAGAAAGAAACCCCAATTGTGTTACTTTTGTGTGAGCATTTAGTCAATGAAGATATCCAACCGTTGGGTTAAAATATGTTCTTCACTGTGTTCCAGGAAAGTGCGTGTCAGAAAGTGGGTAGGAACGTCTCAGTTATTAAAATAGGGAAGTAGCTCAACCATGTGCGTTGTAACGTCATTAAACGTGTAAATGGGACAACGGCCGTGCCGTCCGCGCCGTGACTGGAGCGTGGAATGTGCTCTGAGCGCCCAGGACACGGCTTCGTGAGCGGGAGTCGCATATGGTGAAGGCTGGCTTCTCGTGTCTGCTCTCTTCTTGATGGCTTTCCAAAGCCTGGGAGGACAGCAGGGTTAAACCAACAGACTCTGACGGGAAGAACCAGCCGTGATTGTGTGAGCTTTTCAGATGGTCAGGGGCAAACCTAGTCGCCGGCCAGACCAGGAACGCGGGTTTGACAGTGCGAGCGGGTTGGCAGGTTCCCCGGTGGCTCCGCTGTCAGCGTGGCCCACGTACAGGAACGCGCCTGCCCTCGCCGTCCCGAGGAAGGGCGAGCACCGTGCCTTCCGTGGACAGAGGACGCAGCTGAGGCCTGAGGTGGCGGCTGGGACGGAGCTCAGTCTTGACCTCAGGGCCCGTGACCTCGGCCCGCAAAGCCCCTCTGCCTCGGAGCTGCGGCTCCAAGTGACGGTGCCCTGGGGCCCTGCGCCCGCGGGGTGCCACGGGGTTGGGGGGCAGTGTCTCCTGGAGACCCTCAGAGCTGTCCGTGGCCCGGTGGGCCATGGCTGAGTTAGGAAGGGGTGGCCACGATCCGTCTGGCCCAAAGAGGCTCAGGATGTTCATCTGTTTTCCACGTTCACGTAAAAGGCATTAATTCGAGTGTTTCAGTCTCGTTTCAGAAGAGAAATTGTTTGCACGGGGGTCAAATCTATACTCTTTTTGTCGGTAACTTCTTGCTTCAAATTACTTCAGCACGCGATGGGAGCGTTCAGTTCTATTCCCCACTAGTTCGCACGTACTTTCCCATTTAAAAATTTCACTTGTAAGGCGCCGGCCTGTGAACCCAAAGGTCGCAGGTTCGATCCCCAGCCAGGGCACATAACCAGGTTGCAGACCAGGTCTCCAGCCAGGTGTGTGGCTGGGGGCAGGTGAAAGGCAACCACACATGGATGTCTCTCTCCCTCTCTGCCTCTCTCCCTTCCCCTCTTTCTAAAAATAATGAAATAAAATCTTAAAAAAAAAACAAATTTCACTCGCGCGTCCATCTGTTACGTATTTTCCTAGGCGGGACCATAGGAGGCTCTCACTTGAAGTTGCTGTAAATGGTCCATTTTACCCGTGACCCGCATCTCTGCTGGGCTGGCACATCACGTGTATCACGAAATCAATTTTTATTTCAGGGGCTGCTTCTCAGGCTTCTCCTCTGCGCCTTTCATCTGCCTGAGTCAACGCCGACCGCGTTTAATTAAAGCCCAGCATTGGAGGGCGGCTTTGAATCTGGAAGATCAAGAAGCGAAGGGAAAATTTTGTGCTTAGCGCTGGGAACCCAATTTCCGTCCGTTCCCGCAGGTTGAAACACTCGTTACCTGGAGTTGAATCCCCACGTTCACTCCATGGTCACAGCATTGCCGCTTGGTTCCTGCCTGTCCTGGGAGCGTGCGGCACGACCTCCTTCCAGCCACAGCTCTGTCCCCCACCTGGATCCGCAGGTGTCCCCCTGTCCGCGCACCCCGCCCCTGCCACCCGCGCCCTCCACGCTCACTTCTGTTCTATAGACGCCTGAACGCACCTGGAACAAAAGGCTGATTTCCCCACGTTCCCTCTTCCTTCTGATGTATTTTCCTCCAAGTTATCAACACAAAACACAACCTTTTATGGCACAAGATCTTTTCTTCGATCCCCTGTTCTCCCTCCATACTTGCGGTTCTCCTTCTTCACATTTTACTCCAACATGGGGCGGTGGATGAGCACCTCACACCACAGGGCCACTGCTGAAATCTCATCAAGCTGAAACCGAACCAGAGTCGAAGCTTCTCCCAGGAGTGGCACCTTCGGACCGTCCCTCGAGGTACCTGCTCGTCTGCCTAATAGTCACCCCCCCCCCC
>PVIW01007855.1:7639-67671 GCA_004026585.1 Noctilio leporinus | reverse complement strand
AGAGAGGGATTTATGGTTGCCTTTCACCTGCCTCCAGCTACAGACCTGGCTGGAGACCTGGCTTGCAACCTGGTTATGTTCCCTGGCTAGGAATCCAACCAGTGACCTTACTCAATTCTTCTTAAGCAGCACACTTAAGAAGTATGCTTATGCCCTGGCTGGTGTGGCTTGATGGATTGAGTGCCAACTTGCAAACCAAAGGGACAGGTTTGATTTCCAGTCAAGGCACATGCCTAGGTTGTGGGCCAGGTCCCTAGTAGGGGGTGCATGAGAAGCAGCCACACATTGGTCTTTCTCTCCCTCTCATTCTGTCCTTCACCATTCTATAAATTAATAAATAAAATCATTTTTTAAAAAGTATGCTTACAAGCCGTGGCTGGTGGCACAGTGGATAAGGCACTGGCCTTCGAACCCAAAGGTTGCTGGTTCGAATTCCCAGCCAGGGCACATAACAAGGTTGCAAACCAGGTCTCCAGCCAGATCCTTGGCTGGAAGCAGGTGAAAGGCAACCTTACATTGATGTCTTTCTCCCTCTCTGCCTCTCTCCCTTTCCTTTCTCTAAAAATAATAAAATAAAAAATATTTTTTAAAAGTACGCTTACATTGTTACCCCATGGCAGGCATATCTTTTACTACATCATAGCTTGAGGAGACTTTCATGTCCATTAGCTCATTGCATACTCACATGAATCTCATGAGGAAGCCCATTTTTCAGGACCTATGTGTGGCAAGTGCCTCCACTACAAGTATGTAATCATAACATGGATATCATTTACTTTTCATTGCTGAACTGCTATTTTGCAACATATTACATGGTATTGAGATTCATGTTTCCCCATAGTTCAACCTAGGCAAAAAGAACAGATTATCCAATGGATACCAAACTGCGGGAGAGCCCATGACTGACACTAGCCTTCATGTTTGCTCACCAAACCTAAAGATCCAGAAGCCAGAATTTTTTTTTTTTTTTTTTGAGTTAAAGAGTTGAATAGCTAAGAAGTAAGGATCCACTGTGTACAAAGTGAGTGTGTTATATATGTGTTACCTCATGTAATTGGCTAACCTGTTCTATAAGGTGGGTTCTGTTGTTATCACCAATTATAGGTAATGAAATTGAGACTTAGAAAGTAAAATCAACTTAATTATTAATATTTGAATCTAGTTCTGTCTTTCTCCACTGCTTAACTTCTTAGCCCCTCACAATGTTGCTCTCTACATGATGAAGTGCACGGAAGTTTCTGTATTGATTGACAGAGATAGTATTAAAGTTTATGTTATATCCAAGAGTTTTAAACATAATTTTAATTTTTAATAATGTCGGTTGTCATTTTACTTGCTCTCCTGAACTATTTGTCATAAGGAGAATCATAGATTTCCAAAACAAGACAGGAAAGGCACAAAGAAATTAACTGGGAAAAGCAGAAATTAACAGGAAAGTAAAAGAAGAAAAGGGACTAACATTTATTGAGTGCTTACTGTATACTCAATACTTGTCTCAGGGACCATCTCAAGTCCATAGCTGTATATATTTTATAACCTCCCTCCCCTACCTTTTTCTTTAGATTAGGGTATGTCTCTAACCTCTCTTTTTCCATGAATAAATGTCTTGCTCACAGATCCTAGAGGTAATTCTTTACCAAAGGTTGTGTTTTACGATCCTAAAAGCAAATGTTTTAGCACCTAGCATGTAATATATCTGGACCTTAGAACTTGGAAATAATCAAAGCACTTAGCTATACCCTTGTCTTGTCATTTGTCTTGAGTTTCAGTCCTATTAATAATGATCCACAACTCTCAAAATGAAGTATCTTTACTCATTGTAAAGCCTATATTTTAAATTTATTTTAACTTTAATTATGGTTGTATTTATAAATATTAGTATTCACAAGGTGACCCATCAACAAGGAGAATTTGCTTTTTTGTAATTTTTTTTTCTGGCTCCAGCTTACTTCAGTATTATTAAACATTCACAACCTTAACCAAAAAGATAGTTATATGATAAACACTGAATCAACATTTTTGAATGCATGATTATTGAGTAAAATGTAAAGAAGAGATGAGGTAGGTAAGTGGATTTCATTGATGTGAGGTTATTATTGTCCTTTTTTTTTTTTTTTTTTAGATTTTAATTATTTATTTTTAGAGAGAAGGGAAGAGAGAAAGAGAGAGGAAGAGAAACATCTATGTGTCTCTTGCACACCCCCCAAATGGGGACCTAGCCCGCAACCTAGACATATGCCCCAACTGGGGATTAAATCAGCGACCTTGCCATGTGCAATTCACTGAGCCACACCAGCCAGGGCATTATCCTTTCAGACAGAAGTTTTAGTAGATGGTTCATAGTTATGAGAACAGGTTAGAGGTAAAAGCATGACTGTAGGCCCTTCTGTTGATCTGATTTTAAATCATATACAGTACTTACAATTTTAATTTCTTTAACAAGCTATCTAATTTTTTCAAAATTCAAAGCAAGATCTCATAACAGACCTCAATCCTGGAAAAATCATTTTATGTTATTTCTATGAACAAGTAATTTAATCCCAGTTTTAAAATGGGGATGATGCCCTAATGGCAGAAATCTTTCTTGTGCTCTAAATACTACTGTCAGAATTTTAGAAAAATGACCAAAAGGTTAGTGTGGGAGGGCTGTATTTATGTTAAGGCAAGACAATCCCAAATAAAGAGAAGTGGGTTGGCCCTGGCTGGTGTGGATCAGTTGGTTGGCTCATCATCCCATAGACCTAAAGGTTGCAGTTTTGATTCCTGGTCAGAGCATATACTCAAGTTCCAGGCTCAGTCCTCCACTGGGATGGGTATGAGAAGGCAACCAATTAATGTTTCTCACCCCACCCTCTTTCCCTCTCTACCCCCTCCATCTACCCTTTCTCTCTTTCTAAAAAAGCAATAAAAAGTGTCCTCGGATGAGGATTTTTTAATAAAGAAGATAGCTTAGGAAGCACTCTCCATTAATCAAGAAATCTCAGCCATTATGCTTAAGTTAAAATTGTATTCAAGTTTAATCATACTGAAAACTTTATCTGTAGGGCAAAATTCTCCAAAATCTTTGATTTACTCAGTTTTACGATATGATCTATTATAAAATTATTCTCTACTAGCAACATGGGAAATATGTGTTCTATGATAAACACAAGAATTTGAAGGCCATATGGCCCCATTGCCTCTTCCATTCCTCTTTTTCTCTCTGCCATCCATGTTGGCATGAAGCCAAGGTAATATCCAGAATTTGGCAGTGCCCTGGCAAATGCACAGCTGCTGCTGTCTCCAACTCTTGCCTACTAATTTTGCACAAACCACTTCCTCCCCTTGGTGCTGAGAAACTCACAGGGCAAGGTGGGCTTGCTTGGAGGGCAGATGGAGAAGACTATCCTGAGCTCCCGGCAGCGTCACCTGCAGCCTGGCCCATCTTTCCCCCTCTGCTCCTCCTCATCTTTTTCCATTTGACTCTCAAAATTTAAAGACTGCTATAGCTTGGTGGTTGCGTGTTGGCCTGCAAACCTAAGGGTCGCTGATTCGATTCCCAGTTAGGGCACATGCTGGGTTGCGGGCCAGGTCCCCAGTTGGGGATGGGCCAGGTCCCCAGTTGGGGATGCAATGGAAAGGCAACCACACACTGATGGTTCTCATCCTTTCTTTCTCCCTCCCTTCCCCTCTCTCTAAAAATAAATAAAATCTTTTTTTAAAATCTTACCTCATTTCTTTTCTGTCCCCTTCTAATAAATACTAGCTTTGACTCCTCATGAATTGAAAGATCCAGTCAGTTCCCATGAGGGCACCTGAGCCAAACCTGGACAGGGAGAGAGGACCTGAGAGGGCAGAGACAGAGGTGGAGACGGTGGGGCAGCGTGCCTTCCCTCCCCACCCACCAGCTTCCTCCCTGTGCAGCGGCAGTGTGGGAGCGCACACAGACTCGGCTAACATTGAGGTTTTTAATCCTGCTGCATTCTTTTTAAATATGGCGTCAGCTCTGATCCTATTTGGACATAGACATGGCGATGATTTCTTTCCGTGTGTTCTTATGTCTCTCCATTTCCCTGCCTTTGTTGGTGGAGAGAGGACGTGGTAGTTCTGGAGAGCGGAGGCGAGCCTCTTTGCTCACACATCTCTGCACACACCATGAGGTGTCCCTTGCCTCTGCCCACTTCCAGAGGAGCGCTGAATCACCAGCCGCTGCGTGGCCTTTCTCTGCTCTGTTGACAGGTGCAGGGTCCCCCCACTAGGGGGGCGCTTGTGCTTCCTCGGGAGGAGCTTTAGTTCTAGAATAACACTGTGAATTACTTTTGTCATCAGTGACCATGATACCATGGCTATTTGGGTTGGTTTTATTTTTTTACCTGAATAAATAATCAGACTAGGGGAAGGGCATAGGATGAGGAAGAAAATTTGTCCCAGCTCTGCAACTAATTAGTTGTTGTATCGAGCAAGTCAGTAATCTCTCTGGGATTTGCTTCATATATGCAAAACAAGTGGGTTGGATTGTATTCCTTGAGATCCTGTTATTCCTTAATCTCTTAAGTACCAAATTGAATTAATGACTGTGCTAAAGCTCTCTTCTTCACACTCATTCCCAGTCCAAATGGGAGCAGGTCCACTTCATGGGCACTCTTAACCTCTTAGAAATGGGAAGAGGTTGTAAAACAAACATGTTTTTTCTAACTTTTTGGGTATGAGCTCATTCCAATATGATGTCATCAGGGAGAAACTCAGGGTAAAAATGGACAGATCGGAAATTTACTGAGAATTAATATAAAGTCCTGTAGTTTGATGCAAGGAACAAATTGCACAAATAGGTGCTTGGCTGAAATTCACATATACATTTGGGTATTTGCATTATCCTCAAGTCTAATGTGAGCCAAGAGTATAATGGATGCCCTGTGCTGTATAGGATAACCACGGGTCCCAACGGTAAAGGCAGGCTGGAAGGAACTGCTGAGGCAGTGGCCTGGTCAGATAGTGTGAAGTCAGCAGTCTTCAGAGAGATCAAAGTCAGAGCAAGGTTGGAGAGGCCAAAGGCAAGACGCAGCTCAAGGTTGTGGCAGGAGATCAGCAAGAAAGCAAAGTGAGGGACTCAGTCATGTCAAAACTTAGAGATGAGCACTAAAAGAATGAAGTGTGAGGTTGAGGGTGGAGGAATGGGGGGGTCCATTCAGCAAACAGGTGTTGCTGTAACAAACAAATCCAGCTTTTCTTCTTTCTCTTTCTTTCTCTTTCTTTCTTTCCCTTCCTTCCTTCCTTCCTTCCTTCCTTCCTTCCTTCCTTCCTTCCTTCCTTTCTTTCTCTCTTTCTTTCTTTCTCTTTCTTTCTCTCTTTCTCCCTTTCTCCCTTTCTTTCTTTCTTTCTTTCTTTCTTTCCTTTCTTTCTTTCTTTCTTTCTTTCTTTCTTTCTTTCTTTCTTTCTTTCTTTCTTTCTTTCTTTCTTTCTTCCTTCCTTCCTTCCTTCCTTCCTTCCTTCCTTCCTTCCTTCCTTCCTTTCTTTCTTTTCTTTCTTTCTTTCTCATTTTTCCCCAACCTTATATTCCCAGGCAGCTGCCCAGGCCCTAAATTTCCCCTTGCCATAGAACTTAAGTTACCAACCTCTTACATGCCTGGGTTGGTTCTGCCTCAGATAATGCCTTTGTCTGAAGCATGTCTTTCTTTCAAAAGTTCATCTCAAGTTCTGCCTCTTTCCTTCAGCCCAAGCAACTACTACCGCCATTGTTTCTCTTCTCATAAGTCTGTGGAACAGAATATGGGACCTTTGTTGGAAGGGGGTGGGGGCAGTTAGGAGGTGATTCCCTTGATGTAATTATCAACTCCTTAACTAGTTTGTAAGCTTTGAAAAGAAGGAACTATGTCTTACAGACACTGCATGGTATAGGAGAAAGTTTGGGAATAAGGAAAAATAACCTGGCATTCAACCTTGACTCTGTGACTGTTATATCCCTGTCTATCAGCTTCAGTGTCCTTTGAAAAACAGGGATAATGATTCCATGCTCTGGCTTCTATTCAAAGGGGATCAAATGCTTAGATCAAGATCAGAGGCAACAGTATTTTCAAACCTGTAAAGCAAGCACTCAGAAAAGTAAGGGGTTGTCATAAGAGGTACCATTGTGTTCTAAGAAAGGCAACAGAATTTAGGAACCTGAACTTAGGTTTTAATTCTTGCTCTTACTTCCTCCACATATGATCTTAGAAAAGTTTCATACTTCTCTATAAAATGATTAAGATACTCTTACAAGGATTATTAGTGCTGGAGTTGGTTTATACACCGATTTATAAGAGCAAGTTGTAAAAAATTTAGTAAGTTTGCAAGCAGGTTGTTAAATTGTTATTAGCTTGAAACCTGCCCTGGTGGGAGTATTTATCCCAGGGAAATCACAAATACTACAATTTGGATTGTTGGGATTTTTTAGAGCCCAATGAGCTGTGAAGCTCTTTGCCTTCATTATCATTAAAATAGTAACGGCAACAAGTAATGTTCTGTATGCATAGAAGCAAGTCTATTGCATAGCGTAGCATAGCTCTTAGCACATATTTAATAAATACATCTTTAATTTAACTTGTGTTCACCCTTGTGTTATTTTGATACTTCTTCCCCAGAGCTAAAGGAATACCCATCTTTACCTTCATCCCCCTTTCTACAAAGTATCTTTTTAAAATCAGATAACAAAAATGAAAACCTGGTTCAGTCCATGAACACACAGTAGGCCTTAAAACCTCTATGTCTAGAACTGAGCTCATTACCTTCTTTCCAAATCTGCTTTTTTTCTGAAATTTCATATGTCAGTTAATGGCATTGTCCCTTTATCCATTATCCTGAGTAAGTTATCTAAAAGTTATTTCTCGCCTCCCCTTTTCCCTTACCTACTCCTATGTCTAATCAATCACTAGATCTCACCAATTCTGCCTTTCACCTCTCTCCCCTCATCTTGATTGCCTGCTCCTGGCTCATGGCAGCCAACTTCTCACCGTCCTCACATGGCAGAAAGGGCTCTCCTGGGTCTTGGCATAAGGGCACTAATCCCTTATGTGAGGACTTCACCCTCACAGCTAATCTTCTAAAGGCCCCACCACCAAGTATCAACACAATGGGGTTGGGTTTCAACATATGAATTCAGGGGAGACCTAAACATTCAGCTTGGAGCAACATATAGAGCAGAATCCTTGGAATATCTCAAAAAGTATAATATAATACCTGTCCCCCTGCCCCCACTCAACCTGACCACCTAGAATTAACTATTGTTCATTCTTGAGATGTATCCTTCTGGTCTTTTTTCTTGTATGTGTTTGTGTATCCTTTTAAAATAAATTTAAAATCAGTTAACATTGTATATATTGTTCTATCCTGTTTTTATATTAATATGTCATGCATGTTTTCTCACATGAATAAATATGTTTAGACAGCATGATTTTTAATTGCTGCACAACATTCCACGATGTGGATATATACCACTGTTTAATTAATGCCATTGTTTCAATGTTTTTATTATTATAAGCAGAAGTGTAGTAGTGTGATGACTAAGGAAAGGGTGATCTCATGTTCTCCTCCTGTTTCCCCAGGTTTTGGAGCCTGCTCTTACCTCCGTACTCTATTCACACAGTCATCTGAGTGCCATCTCAGGACCTTGGGCACACTCATGGCACGATGGCCGGCCCTCAGGAGCACCTGAGCTGCTCCTCCTCCCCACAGTTACCCTTGAGTGAAAATAAAACCTTCAATGGACTTCAGAATGAACTTACCCCCAAGGGAAGCCACCCTTCACCCACGCTCCTTAAGGACCAGCAGGAAAAGGGGGTGGTGCCAACAGAGCTGACTGAGGGCATGCACAGCCCCACCACCACCACGGTGTTGACCAGCGTAAGTGAGGATTCCAGGGACCAGTTTGAGAACAGCGTTCTTCAGCTACGGGAACAAGATGAATCAGAAATGGCCATGTCTCAGGGGAACAGCAACTCTGTAGGTGGAGAGAGCATGAGCGGCACTGAAGACATCAAGATTCAGTTCAGCAGGTCGGGCAGTGGCAGTGGTGGGTTTCTTGAAGGACTGTTTGGATGCTTAAAGCCTGTATGGAATATCATTGGCAAGGCATATTCCACTGATTACAAATTACAGCAGCAAGGTAAGCTATAGTATGAACCTGTAAGATGTTTCTTGTGTAAACACACCATCATCATTAACTGGATAACCTTTGACCTGCAGGTAAATTAAAGAACTAGTACCAAACAAATACCTGTATCAATTTGTCATAGGCCTTCTGAATGGAACAGATACATATTTGGTTGATTTTTGTGTTGTTTTGTGTTAAAGCCCATCTTTAATAGTTGGCTGGTCTAGTGGTATCCAAAGTCCAAAGTAGAATACAGATAAGATGGTGTTGTAAGGAAGAAAATGTTAGAGCCTCTGTTGCTTCTATATCACCATTTCAAATTTCTATTTTCATGCATGTTTTATATATATATTTGGTATTTTAATAAAGTCATATAGATATCTAATTTATATAAGTCACATAATATTTGCAAATTTAAAATTTTTGAATTAAAAGTTTATATAACCAGAAAGTCTGATGGTTGCCAGACTAGTTCAAAACCAGATAGAAGTTGATGGTACTGCCTGATAATTGCAGACCTGCCTCAGCTTATAGTAAAAAGAATTTTTTCTCAGAGTCAGGAACAGAAAGCTCACATTTTGAAGGAAGACAAAATATCTAACCATTCTTGAGAAGCACTATTATTTTTAGATCCTGCTGCTTTTTAGAAAGTAAAATTTTAACTCCCATCATTGTGTAACATGTCTATTTTTATATTCTAATTCAAGCATTATGATTTTGAAGTAAAGAGAACAAACACATGGCCCTAGAGTTCTTTATAATTTCATTTATATTCTTTAAAATAACTTTTATTTCTGATAACAAAAGTAATATATAAAGAGAATTTGGGACAGATAGGTAAGTTCCTCCTAAAAATTAAAATAATCTGTGATCCCCAGTATCCTGAGAACACCACCATTAACGTTTTTGGTATATATTATGTTAATGTCTTTGCATGTGTATGTGTGCCTTTAAAAAAATCAAGTTGTACTGTTTTTCACTTCATAATGTGAATATATCCCATATATACTTCATCAGCATCATTTTTTTTAGCACCATTTTTAATGGCTGCAAAATGTTAAATTGTGTGAACATGCCAATCTTTATTTAAATATTTATTTAAAGAATGCTATACTGTTTGACAATTTGTTAGTTATTTTTAGTGGTTATAAGCCATACTTAAATGAACATCTATTACTTAATTTTTGCACATATCTTTGCTTTTTCCTTAGGGTAAATTCCTCAAAGAGGGATGGTTGGGTTCAAAGGATTTATTGCTTTTAAGGGTTTGATACACATCTTTTTTTTTCAAGATTTTATTCATTATTTTTAGAGAGAAGGGCAGGGAGGGAGGAAGAAAGGGAGAGAAACATCAATGTATGGTTGCCTTTCACCTGGCTCCAGCTAAGGACCTAGCTAGAGACCTGGCTGACAACCTGGTTATGTGCCCTGACTGAGAATTGAACCAGCGACCTTTGGGTTCGCAGGCTGGCACCAATCCACTGAGCCACCAGCCAGGGCTTGATACACATCTTTATAGCCTTGTGGAAATGATTTTGTTGTTATGAGATCTCTCATTTAAAATTTTTGGAAATGAAAAATATGGGCCATAAATAAGACTGTTTTATTTATTTTATAACTGAATGTTGGACTCTGTGACCCTCCATTAAAAATATATTCATCTTGCCCTGGCTGGTGGTGCAGTGGATTAGGCATCGGCCTATGAACCCAAAAGTCACTGGTTCAATTCCCAGCCAGGGCATGTAACCAAGTCTCCGGCCTGGTCTCCAGCCAGGTCTCCAGCCAGGTCCGTAGGAGCTGGAGGCAAGTGAAAGGCAATCATACATTGATGTCTCTCTCCCTCTCTGCCTCTCTCCCTTCCCCTCTCTCTCTAAGAATAATAAATAAAATCTTAAAAAAAAAAATTCATCTCTTTTAATCAAGACTGTTCACAGCTTTTATACAACAGCCAGTCAACATTACTTACCATTAACCATTTTCTTATATATTCTGTTTTTCCTATTTGTGAAATACTTTCCTAAACAAATACCAACCTCTCCCTCTATACCCCTTATTTATAAGTATATTGGAATTTATTGGTTTATCTGTCAATTCCAGGCATACTTTTCAGGATTTGTCAACCACAGTCTCCATTCCAGCTACTGTAGAAATGAGTACCTGAATTTTGCCTATCTGTCTGTATCTCTCTTTTTCATATATACCCCCATATTCTACAAATCCCCCCTTTTCCTGCCCCTCCACGATCTTAAGTTTTCAAGGGAACTAAAAAATTATTCCTTACCATACAAAGGTTGGGGACTCCTATGTTAAGTAGCCTCATTATTTTTTAAATTGGAAATAAAGATAAGCATAAAGAGGACCAAAAAAGAAAAATGACTTGTCATTCCACAATTCAGAGTTAACACCTTAATTTATTATATTTTAAAAGTTCCCTTTTCTTTGCTTAGACACAAAACCTTCAAATATCTGCTTATGTGTAAACATTTGATTACTCAGATCTTAACCAGTCCAGTCTCATAATTATTTTGGTGATAATTATAAGGTCTCAGGATCCAAATGCAACATTGTGGTTCAAATATATAAAAAATGTAAAAGACATGTTCTGTGTTTGTGAAAAGGAGCCTTGGAATTTTTTTTAAAAGATTTTATTTATTATTTTTAGAGAGAAGGGAAGGGAGAGAGGCAGAGGGGGAGAGAGACATCAATGTATGGTTGCCTTTCCCCTGCCTCCAGCCACAGACCTGGCTGGAGACCTGACTTGCAACCTGGTTATGTGCCCTTGTGGGAATCTAAACCAGCGACCTTTGTGTTTGTAGGCTGGTGCCTTATCCACTGTGCCACCAGCCAGGGAATTTTTTTATTCTTCTATAAATTTGTATTTAATTTGTCTTCCAATTGATTATGTGACTTGCAGAAAAGCTTCTTGCAAGAAACCGACCTGGTCAGTGTAAGCTTCTAAGGACGCAGCAGCTGCCTAATTCTTCAGCAGACGACAAAGTGTTCTATTGTACACTGGTGTTGTGGGCTGGAAAGGAGATTTGCTGGCCAGAAACTAACTGTTGTTTTTCATTTGTCAGCTCTGGGATCAGGGAGATAATCTCTAATCCTGGATTATAGTCAACCAAAGGATAGCACATGTAACAGATGTGTCCCTGCATTTGGTATTTATGAGGAAATTTCACTAGATTTAGAAAACTTTAATGTATTCATCTCTCATTTCGTTTGTTGATAGTAAAGGCCAAGTAAGGTAGTGCTATGTATAATTGATACCTTTTATCTTCAAGTAGTTCTCCGTTTCAAAGCAAGTCTTGTCATAGACATGTTTGAATAAACAAAGGAGAACTTATGCATTGAAGTGGGTGGGAATGTGGCTTCTTCTCAGTCTTAAGAATCTTGGTAGATATTGGCATTAAGATAGTAGTCATACTGATGAATCAGAGATTACGTACAAGTTGGGGAAGAAGACCAATGGGACAGATGTAACAGCCGCAGAAAGTCTGGAGCTAACCCTGGAGGGAACACAGCCATTTTCATTATTATGAGGTTAATTATCTCATTCATCAGTAATCTAGGCCCCAAATTTCTCATATTCTATTCCCCTGCCATTTTTCTGATCCTTACCTCCTTACTAGATATTAACAGGGACATTAGGACAGGACAAGAAAACTAGATCACATCCACCAATTTTACTTCTGGTAATCAGTTCTGATGATAAAATTGATTCAAAGATAGTTGAAGTATTACTCTGTGTTCTTGAATTACCAATGCTATCCCTTTTGTTTTTCCAGGGATGATTAATACTTGGCTGAGTAACACACACATCAGCTACTCTACTATTGGTAGAGGACTATTTTATTCCTTATTTTAATATCCTCAACCTTTACTATTTAAGTATCAAATTTATATTTTAATTGTTTGTTTATTTCTCATTTTATAATACTTAATAAATGGTATGATTTATTTAAAACCTAGTAAATTGCAATGTAAGCATTATAAAATTACATGAAAAGAAGAGGTTATTTAACAAATGTTTTTGGACTCACTAAATAACAATGTGAAAAAAATTAATTTAAATCAGTCTTCATTTATACACCAAAATAAATTCAAGATGGATATAAAGGTTAAACTTTTTAAAAAATTACTATAGATCAACTCTTAGAAGATAGAGAAGCCAGTAGAAGAAATTACAAAGGAAATTTCAGACAACCCACAAACTTTTTTTTTTTCAAAAAAATAATAATAATATTAAGGTCAAAAGTCTTCTGTAAAAAAGTATTATTTTCTTCATAATTTCAAATGGAAAAGAAGCTCCTTCAAGTTTAAGAGAATTACAAGGCCCTACTAGATAAGTGGACAAAGGATAAATTTGACAATCCATACAAAGCAGGTGTGAATATTAAACAAATTTATTTATTTATTTATTTTTAAGATTTAATTTCATTATTTTTAGAAAGAGGGGAAGGGAGAGAGGGAGAGAGACATCAATGTATGGTTGCGTTTCACCTGCCTCCAGCCACAGATCTGACTGGAGACCTAGTTTGCAACCTGGTTATGTGCCCTGGCTGGGGAATCGAACCTGCGACCTTTGGGTTCACAGGCCGGAACCTTATCCACTGTGCTACCAGCCAGGGCTACAAATTTGAAGAAAACATTCTACATCACTGGCAATTAAAATGGTACAAATTTATAAAATATTTTATACCTAGATAAATTAACACCAAAAAAAAATAATTGGCAATATTCATGGCTGGCAAAGTTGTAAGAGACACACATTGCTGCTATCAGCAAAATATAGCAAACTCCCTTTAGATAGCAATTTGGAATGTACACCAGGAAACTATACTCTTAAACCTAAGGACTGAGTTTGAGGAAATAATATGAAGAAAGAAGATGTATTTAGGCCTTGGCTGGTGGCTCAGTGGATAGGCACTGGCCTGCAAACCCAAAGGTCACTGGTTCAATTCCCCAACCAGGGCACATAACCAGGTTGCAAACCAGATTTCTAGGCATAGCTGGAGGCAGGGGAAGGGTAACTATACATTGATGTCTCTCTCCCTCTCTGCCACTTTCCTGTCCCCTCTCTCTGAAAATAATAAATAAATGTTTTTAAAGTATTTAAATTACCAAACAAAAAAATGGAAACACTTAAGCACCAATGAAAGACACAGTAAACAACTATTAAAGCTTATAATGAAAAACTATATAAATACACGGGACATACATAATGCATGGAAAAGAAAAATTCGATATCATATACAACTTTTACATAGCTGTAGACATATGAGCAAACACCAAAGGGAAGATAAAACTGCACCCGGTGCAAGCTGCACGAATAAGCCCGTGGGGAAGAAAGCGAGGCTGCTTGAGGCAGCTCATGCTTGTTAGTCATTAGAAGCCATAAAATATTGAAAACAGTCAAGTCTATAACTTACTGCTTCCTCACAAATCTCACTTAGTACTGTTTGTTCTTTCATGATTTCTCATTTGTAAGTCATTTCTATTTTAGGGAGATTTGCCTTGATAGAGCTGTCTATTCCCCCTTAGTAGAGCAGAAACCTTTAATACTGCTGAATGGGACAAATGCCCATGATATAAACAACCCTCACTATAACTTTTTTCTGATCTATGTGGTTATATTTTAAGGGTCATGTTTTAGCCATTGTGATGAGAAGCCACATTTTATTAAGTGGCTATAGAATTTCTTTTCTCTTAAAGTAGAGAAAATTAGAGAAGAGACAAGTGTAGTTAGTTCCCTTCTGGATACTGATGAACTCTTTCTGCTCTAACTTCATATGGTAAATAGTAGGTTGGTTTGCTTTCAAGGCCAGAATATCTTCAAAACTACCTCAACACTACCTTGTTCAGTGTTCTGCAAATAGCATCCTTTTAGTAAAAGATCAGTGATCCAACAGAATTTCTCATAACCTTTAACATTGTCATCATCCACTCCTCATTCTAGCTCTTTGATGTTCATTTAGTACCAGTGCAGTAATAATAATGCACTGGCAAAAGGGGCGACAAGGAGAAGGATCAATGGATTGTATTCTTCTTTTTAAGTTTCACAAGATCAAAGCACATATTGATTTAATTTTTGAAGTGCCTTATTTCAAATAGCATGTAATTCATTATAAAAGTAATACAGACCTCTTCCAGTCAAGATGGTGATATAGGCTCACCTGTTTGTGCAACCACATCAAAATTATAACTAAAATATAGAGCAACCATCACTCAGAACCATCAGAAATCAAGTTGAATGAAACTCTCACAACTACATAGTTTAAGAAACCACATCCATCCAGACTGGTAGGATGGGTGCAGGTGCAGAATGGGCTGGTCTCCCACCTTCATGTGGTGGATAAAAATTCAGAAGGCATATCTTTGGAACAAGGAGTCCCAGCCCCACCCCAGGCCACCCAGCCCAGGTTCCAGTGCCAGGAAGATTAAGTCTGCATTACTTCTGGCTGCAAAAATCAGTGGGGATTGAGTTGATGGAAGAAACTACTGGAGCCCCAAGTAATTCCTCTTTTAAGAACCCACACACAGGCTTTGTCAGCCTCACTACCTCTGAGCTCCAGCACTGGGGTAGCAGCTTTAAAGGCACCAGTGGCGTACAGGGAGGAACTGAGGTGTCTGGGATCCAAGTGAACAGAGGTCCCTTTTCTAAACCCTGCCCCCAGAGAGCCAGCAAGCTGGTGCCATATCTGAGATCCTCTGATTTGGTGAAGGAAAGAAACATATGAGCTCGAGAGGCACGAAGAGTCCAAAACAAGATGGATGCAAAGAGGCCCACTCCAAGATACTTCATGATTACAATACCAAAGGTTAAAGATAAAGAGAAAATCTTAAAAGAAGCAAGAGAAAAGAAGTTAGTTACCCTTAGAGGAGTTCCCGTAAGACTGTCACCTTGTTTCTCAAAACAAACATTGCAGGCTAGAAGGGGTTGGCAAGAAATATTGAAGGTCATGAATAGCAGGAACCTACAACTAAGATTGTCCTACCCAGCAAAGATGTTTAGAATCGAAGGACAGATAAAGAGCTTCCCAGACAAGAAAAAGCTAAAGTAGTTCATCACCAAACTATTATTATATGAAACATTAAAGAGACTTATTTAAGAAATAAGTTTTTATCTCAAAACTATGAACAATAAAATGGCAAAAAATATAAATCTATCAACATTTGACTCTAAAAAGAAATATACACTTATAGTTAAAAATTTTTAATACAGAATAGGATAAAGAACAATACAAATCACTAATAATACCACCATTTAAAAATAACTCCTGTTATATTTTTGGTGGAAAAAAAAATCAAACTCTTAAGAAAAAGAGAACCTTAAAAATATTGCATCTATATGAGTAAATATATCATGATTAATGACACTGTCAGTTAATCCTGAAGAGACAATGTGGTATAGAGGAGAAAGCACTGTCCCTGGCATCAGCCAGTTCTGGAGTTTTGCCACTTACCGTCTATATGACCTGGGTAACTTACGTAACCACCCTGTATCTTAGCTTTCTCAGCTTTAAATAACCATACCAAGGCCTAACTTGCAAGATTGTTGTAAGGATTAAACACATGAGACATGTAAAGTACTATACTAATGTCTGGCATATAGTGACTACTAAATAAAAAGTAAATACTAATACAGGTATTATGCATAATTAGGTTCTTAGGAGAGTATCACTGAAAATTCATTCAGCAAGGATTAATTGAGCATCTGATTAGAAATTCAAAGAAAAATAAAACAACACTGATAATGGGTGATGGGCTGGGGATAGTGATGTAGAGACTGGCGGATCAATTGAACATGAAAGCTAGAAGCAAGGAGGTAGGCATGGTAGTACACATTTTGTTTGGATGAGAGTGTATTGGAAATCTCTGATCTGCTTGATTATATTGGTTAAAAATTGATACCAACTAATACATGGGAATATCTGATCTACAGTACCAAGGCCCATAGGAAGGTTCTGATTTTTAAGAGTTACAGGTGGGAGACACAGAGTAGATATCATTTCAGGTGATGGTAAAGTTGGTACCTTCAGAGTGGCCTTGTAGAATGATCCCTAAGCAACTTCCAAGATCGTTTTAAGCTTGTTTCTCACCTGTGTGCCTAGATACTTGGGAAGTGCCATTTGAAGAGATCTCAGAGCTGCAGTGGCTGGGTAGTGGAGCCCAAGGAGCTGTCTTCCTGGGCAAGTTCCGAGCGGAGGAGGTGGCCATCAAGAAAGTGAGAGAACAGAATGAGACGGATATCAAGCATTTGAGGAAGTTGAAGCATCCTAACATCATCGCTTTCAAGTAGGTCAAATCTTTTTTTTTTTTAAGAAATAGATTTTTCTTTCCCTTAATATATACATACAAATTCCTGCTTTCAAAGACATGATAAGGACATGCTATAGACTAAGCACTGTTTTAGGTGCTTTGGTAAGGTACCAAAGAACTATTAAATTAGAGTCATGTCTTTAAGAGTTTATAATCTTGAAGTTCTTTTTGCCAGAGGATGCTCTGCTCTGAAGGGATGCAGATGGGACAAAGAGAGAGAAAGTGAATACCCACCAAGCAGTCAGATCTGCTAAATCAATCTTATTTATTAATAAGATTGCCTCCAGATAACCTGAGCATCCTAAAATTCATTCAAGAAAACAAGCTAACATCTAAGTGATCAGAGAACAATTAGTCCTATGTCATGAGTGTGCTTTTTATTAGTCTTTTTAGTGTCTCTTCTTAAACATTAACTTGTAATAACAGGTACCTTCTGAGTATTTCTCCCTGCCTCATTGTTTGCTAGGTCACTTTTCAAGTAATGCCAAACATTCTGCTTTCTAAGTGTAATGATACAGAGTTATTGATGATAGTAAGTTATGTGCTATTTTTATTTCACAAAGTAGTTTTCAAGATCTTTATAGTTTAGATTATTATTTTCATAATATTGGCAGGGATCTCTAGCAAAAGGGGGAGGCTCAAATATGAATTTTGAAAATCACCATATTTAATGCTGAGCTCTAAATACGTGTAATCTCTTCTTTCTTGAGCTCCGCCTCTTACCAGCCTTCAAATTTTGCTCTAGGCTTGAGCAAATGAATGGTGAGTGTCTTTAGAGGAAAGAAGGTAAAAACAGGAAAGGCAGACTTTAGGTGGGATGAAAATGTAGAAACTAGGACTGGTATGACCAATGAGGCTACAGTTAAAAGTGGGATAACATACAAATCCCCCTTCTCTAAACTGGAAAGAACTTCTCCCAGCCCCCAAGAGGGATCCTTTCTTGATAAAATTCTCATCATAAAACTAAATGTGATGTAATTCTTTTTTATTGGACCCACATCCCCAAAGTAAGGAATAGAAATCTTAAGTACAGGTTTTATAGAATGAGTTTAAATGAGTATTAAGGATGAGTTTTGATTCCCCAACAAGAGCCCTTATGGAACAGGAAAGGGGTATAAAAATAGAAGCATTTAACTGGGATGCTAAACAAAGTGCATGAATTTAAGGATGGGATAGAGCTTCAACAGCTATAAAGACTCTATCACTGGTTGCCCTAGTTGGGCCAAGAGGATGTGAGACTAAAACAAAATGCTCTAGAGGCCAATTCTAATCTTTCAAGAGATGATCATTTCAAAAAACAATAAGTGGATTATTTTTAAGCAGACTGCCAGAAACTCACCCCTTTCTTTCATTTTACTTCTCTGAGAGGATCTTCACTCCCTCTATGCTACACCATCCTGAATGGAAGGAAAGGCCTTCCATTTAACTTCCATTTAATTACACTTAGACGCTTAGATCACTAATCTGCTGCATTCAAAACACAGGACATTCTATAGGTTGGCACAGCCTATTGGCCTTCTAAAATGAAATAGGCTATGTCTCTCAGGTCAGAAGGCTTTCCAGGTGGAATTGTGTCCTCAGAGGATGGGTGTGAAGCTTTATTTTTCCTTCCGTTTTTTACTTCTTCCTTTTTCTTCAGTCTTTTCCCCCACCTTACCCTCTGACCCACCTACCTGCATATGCACTTTTCAGCAATTTGGGCAGATGTTGCAATGCTGGTGCCCAACTATTTAGGCTGAAGATGCTTGAATAGCCTTTACCTCTACATGGAAAACAATAGCGAGACTGTGTCCCTAGCCCATCACACCACACTCTTGAGGCATTGTGCAATGTTATGTTTGCAGCCATCTGTGCTATGTGTTGGTTGGCCAATGAATCATTCAAGACCGTCTGGAAGACATAAAGTCAAGATTAGATTTTAGTTCAGCTTTCTGTGCTTACAGCTTCATTTGAAGTAAGAACCATGTCCAAAGGGAAAGAGCAAGGAAAGAATACTATATTCTTTTTTCTCTCAATTTTTTAAAGCAACCTTTTAAGAGAACTCAACCTGACTCTTCCTAATGGAAGTGAGTATGAATGGAAAGAAAAGGTAGCAATTAGAAGTGATTATAGAGCTGTTATTTATAGCTAGTAAGAAGCCTTGTCATAGTACAGGGCTGATGGAATGATTGCTCCTTATTTGTCAATCAGGAAAGATGAAAAGTGCATAACATATCACTGTTAGACCCTTTCTGCCTATGTTTCTCTGACAAGTTAAGACATGGCAGAACAGGATACTGAATAGCTTCAAACAAATATTTACATTGATATTCTTAAGCATATTACATTGTTCATTATTTCTCTGTAATGAAAATTAACTTGTCTCCTTGTAGTTGCTCTACACTCTTGCTCAAATGAGCTTTCCTAAAAGTCAAGTAACAGAAGCCTGAAAAACATTTTTTCAGTAAAAATCAAAATGAGCATTCTAGGTAGCTTAGAAAATGATTGCAAGTAATAGAAATAGCTTTGTCGTATTTGACAGGCACAATAAAACAGGAAAAACAAAGATTAATTATTCCATTTTTTTATAACCTGCTATTGTCATAAGACTTGCACATGATCATAAGCCATCATGGCCTCTAAATTCTGTCATCACTTGTAGCAGCCTAAGAGGTGAAGTACATGAAGTGATAGCTGGCTGAGGACTTTAGCGAGGTGTCTTGTAGTTAGAATACTCTAGAAAATTTTAAAGGAAGACATACTAACTATTAGGTATAAGACACAAAGAATTCCATATGGTCATTTTTCTTTTCTTTTCTCATCCTCAGAACCGAACTGTGAGTTAGAATTAATATGACTACTCCTGCTTTTATAAAGTAGCAATATTAATGTAGGAATTCCTAACATGCTTGTGTATGCTGGCATTAAAGAAGTAAAAGTGGGGGTCGGGGGGAGGGCCAGTGTGGTGTACTGTGTGGAAAAAGCATGGCTTTGGAGATTAACAGACTGGATTTGAATATGGGCCCTGCTACTTATTATTTGCCTGATCTAGAATAAGTCACTGCCCCTCTCTGAATATTACCTGTAAAAATGGAAAAGGTTATAGCTACCTTACAATGGTTTAGAGCAGACTACATAAAACAATTAAATAAACACGTCAACATTCCTGACAAATAGAAGATGTTCTTTCATGCCCCTCCGCCTACCACTGGCCTCGGCACCTATTCATAAGAAGGCTTTATCAACAAAAGAAAATTAAGAAGTTAATAACTATTTGTCAGGGACTTGCTGCGAACATCTAGGTCTTGTGGTAGAGGAAAGAACTTAAAGACCTCTCCCTGCAAGGAGCCTATAATTTGTATTAGGAGAGAAAAGACACATATAGAAAACTAATAGCTGCTATGTAGCATTGAAAAATGTTTTTTATTTTAAAGCATATTTTATTGATTATGCTGTTACAACTGTCCTAATTTCTTTTCCCTTTGCTCCCTCCACCCATTACCCACCTTCCCTCCAGTAATCCCACCCTCCTGAGTTCATGTCCATGGGTCATGCATATAAGTTCTTTGGCTTCATCCTTTGCTATATTATTCTTAACTTGTAGCATTAAAATCTAGAGAAGAGAAAGATAATTTTGGACTGGAATGATCGGGAAAGGGATTGTAAGGAATAGATGAAAATATAGTCTGCATAGAAGTATAACATATTGTATAATGTTATTTTTATTCTAAACAGAAGTGTTTTTTAAAAGCTGTATAATATAGAAATTTTTTTCTTTGGCCCTCAGTCTAATTAGTTGTCTTAAATTTGAGTAATTTAAAAATCAATAAATAGTAGTAAAAATAATATTTTATTTGAATTATCTCATTCTACATACTATGTATAAAACCCTCTATTTAGTTCTAAAAGGAAGATACTTATATTATTCTTAACAACTTAAACAACATAATACCAGCCCATACAAAGCCTCAGGAAAGGGTGCTCTTTGTCCCAGAATGGAATGACCCCACATAAAAAGCACCCAAGACAGCAAAGTGTATAGATAGCTGGAGTGAACGAAACATATTAAAGTTGCCTATATGTACAATTAAAAAAAAACTATAGGCTAGAGGGATTTTCATGCTAACTTAAGAAGTGAACACACAATATAAAGATGATGTATTATAGAATTATATACCTTAAACCTATATAACTTTATTAACTAATATCACCCTAATAAATTCAATTTTAAAATTACGTCATAAAAAAAGAATCAGGAAAGATGACCTATATGCATTTTAAAAGTAATTTGGATAGAGAATTGGTCTTAATTAAATTTATGAAATACTCCTAAAATGAAAATATATATACATGTGTGTTTGTTTCTACGTGTGCTTTCTTGAAAGGGGTGTTTGTACTCAGGCCCCGTGTTACTGTATCATCATGGAATACTGTGCCCATGGGCAGCTCTACGAGGTTTTGCGAGCTGGCAGGAAGATCACGCCTCGATTGCTAGTAGACTGGTCCACGGGAATTGCAAGTGGAATGAATTATTTGCACCTTCACAAAATTATTCATCGTGATCTCAAATCACCAAAGTGAGTACTGGAGCTAATTTTCAGCTGTGTTGTTTCACTGCTTTGATATAGGAATCCCATCGGCCATAGTTGAGGTTTTCAGGTATGCTTCTGGTTCAGTTTAAATCAGCACATTGGGTGGTGCTATTTATGTATCTTTTGGGTTATTCTAAACTACTTACTTATTTATATGGCAGATAATTTCGGGCACCTGACACTAGCTTTCCCATTTTCCTGCTTTTTAATTGAACAATTATGAAATAATTCATCATGTGAAGTACTCACCTTCTATCATTTTGAATGACTAATGCCAAACTTCCTCACTTGAAGGCTTGATTTGTTGTTTTCCAAATGTTTCCAAAACTTTTTTTCTTAAACTGAATTTCAGAAATGTATTTAATATAATCAGATAAAAGTGAATGAATAAGAAACAGAGGCAAAGAGAAAATTAAAACAATATAACTAAAACTTGTTCACAAAGTGTATATTATAAGATTCTGTATAGCTCTTAGAGGTGGACTAGACTATATTTGGCTTTGAGTTTCCTAAAGTCTAAGTAAAGAAAGAACAAAATACTTAAAAGGTTCACAGTGTCCATAAGGAAAATGCAAACTGATTATTTAAGAGAAGCAAGCTGTTTCTAGTAATCTCTGTTATCAAAAGTATTCCTTGGCTACTAATAACCACTTTAAGAGGAATGTTTATTCAGGTCCTCGAATTGCATAAGGAACTCTGGCTGGTGTGGCTCAGTGGATTGAGTGCTGGCCTATGAACCAAAAGATTGCCTGTTCAATCCCAGTCAGGGCACATGCCTTGTTGGGCCAGGTCCCTGGTTAGGGATGTGCAAGAGGCAACCACACGTTAATGTTTCTCTCCCTCTTTCTCCCTTCCTTCCTCTCTCTCTGAAAATAAATTAATAAAATCTTTTTTTTTTAATTGCATAAGGGAAAGAAAGGAATTGATAAAATGGTATATTTCAGTCTAACTCCTATTTTTAAATACTATTTTTATTATTTCTTATCACATTTGGTTTGGAGAAGCAGAAAAGGATTCATCTTTTTTCAAAAAAACATATATTTACATGTGGTTTTATGATTTATAGCATATCTTTATATCCATTATCATATCTGCTTTGATCTTGGCAAAAACTGTGTGGAATAGATGTCACAAATATTATTACTCTTATTTTGTATAAGAAAAACTAGGGCTCAGAGCCCAAAGTCATGGACTTTTGGACCAAAGACCACTGCATCCTACATCATCGTGTGAGGGTGAGGGATTCACAAGGAATCTTGCTTCTTCTCCATGGAAGATACAAATCAATCCTTGATTATAGACTTCAAAGGTGCTCTTATTTATCACCATAGTTCTCAACAATGTTTATTACAATCATTACTTCACTGAACAACCTCCTTCTTGCTTTACTTGTAAATAACTTTATTATATACTGTTCATTCCTTCTGTTTTTGGGCTTGCTCTAACCTGTTGCTTTTGTCATCCACTCCATACACATAGAATACTTGCCAAGGGCCTCTGTGAATGGTCTTTTGAATCACCTTATTCTTTTTGAGAATTTTAAAGGAAGAAGTCAGGAAATTTTAGAATACCTTGAGGCCACATGCTACTCTCTTTAATTCCTGTCATTTAAAGATTAGAATAAATTGGTTGCCCATTGAGCTTTTCCCTCTTTATCAGTCCCACCCTGAAGCCCAGGCAGCCTTGCTGTCTTTGAGTTCCAAGCTAACTTTGAAAAACAAAGATTTGTCTGGCTTGCTGTAAGGAGAGATTTTATTACCTTCATTACATATTTGAGCTGTGTGATCTTTGTCTCAGACGATTTCACAAAAGTTCCAACATCATATCTCTAGACCCTTCCCATGTCCATTCCCTCTTGTAATGCCAACAGGTCCCATAGTGAGTGGCACAAAAGTCACAGAAGAGGAAGTTTCTAGTGGGTTTTCCCCCACTAGGGGTTTATCACCTTTTATGATTTTCATGGTTTATGATACTATCAATCTCCAATTATCTCAAATAAACCATAATATTTTATTTATTTTTTTAAAGATTTTTATTCATTATTTTTGGAGAGAGAAGGGGAGGGAGGGAGGAAGAAAGGGAGAGAAACATCAATGTATGGTTGTCTTTCACCTGCCTCCAGCTATGGACCTGGGTGGAGACCTGGCTTGCAACCTGGTTATGTGCCCTGACTGGGAATCGAACCAGCAACCTTTGGGTTTGCAGGCCAGTGCCTATCCACTGAGCCACCAGCCAGGGCAATCATAATATATATATTTTTAATTTTATTGTTGTTGTATTACATCCATTCCCTTTTTTGCTCCCCTCCCAAATCATAATATTTTAATCCTTATGCATTTTCACCAAGACTAACACCATTAAATCAAAATTCCCAAAGTATGTGAATTTTCACGTCAGGTGGAAAACCAGAGCGTGGATGTAGATGCAGGTGTGCTACTGCAATTGTAAGCGCTGAGCTGCTTGACAAAGAGCTATTCGACGTTGGCTGGCGGGGATGGAAATCTGGTTCAAACAAGAAGGGAGGAGATAGACTGAGCATTTCCCATTTTCCTGCCGCCTTGATTCTGATACTACTGGAGTATTAAGCCTCCTCATTGCTAAAAATAGGTCTGTAGATCATTAAGCCTCTGAAACCCTAACTCGTTGATATTCTGAAATTCTAAACAGCCTGTTTCAAGTGAAATCAATCTCCGGTGTGAGGATGTTAATATTCTGGATTTGACCAATACCAGGTTTACTCATCTCTAAAGGGAGCAAAAGTAGTTTGCCCCAGGTCACATTTCAGATAACGTCCATGAAAATTAAAACATGAGTTATGTGGAATCTCCTTAAGCTTAAATTTATTCCTACTTTTCCCCATCAACATTAGTGGGATCCCAGAATACTTATTAGCCTTTCAATATAACAACTCCCTAGTATCATGATTCCATGAATTTCAGTTGGCCATCCTTTAAACAGTATTTTAAAAGAAGTGTTTTCCTAGTGGGTTGCCTGAGACTGGCAGGGTAGAAACCAATGTTTATTGAGCATGAGTGTTTTACTTATCTCATTTAATTCAAACCAAAGTTCTATGAGGCCATTATTACAGGTTCATATCCCTTATCCCAAATTCTTGGAGTCGGATGATTTCAAGAAGGTAACAGTGCATTACGTTGCACACCCCCAGCAAAGGCTGGGGTACACCCTGTAATCAGCTGCATTCACGTGTCTATAGCAACACCTATGATGGTCACCAGAGTGGATAAATAAAGTGGCTCTGCTTTATACACATGAAAAGAATTTATACAGTTTTCTTAGCCTTTTGCACTTTTGAATTTGGATAAGACAATATGAACTGGATTGTCTCCATCTTGTAGATGAGAACACTGGCTTAGAAGAATTAAGTTGGCAAAGCTCACACCGTGGTAGAGGCAGGGTAAAACTAAGTGTAAAGGCCCACTGTGCTTTCTGGTGCCTCACGAACATGAATGGTGCTGTTTCTAGGACATCGCTAATGTCCTCCTAATCCTGGAGCTGGTAAACTGGATTCTGCAAGGTAGGGGGCAGCAAACTCTCCAGTTGCCCACTTGAGTCAAGTGTTTTCATTAATACTAATGACCTGGATGTTTTCTTATTTCTTTTTGAAGTGTTTTAGTGACTCACACAGATGCAGTAAAAATTTCAGATTTTGGTACCTCTAAGGAACTCAGCGATAAAAGCACCAAGATGTCCTTCGCGGGCACAGTTGCGTGGATGGCGCCAGAGGTGATACGAAATGAACCTGTCTCTGAAAAAGTTGATATATGGTGAGCAGCCCCTCCGTGCCAAGGAGAAAGCCTTTTCACACATTCACTGGGTTCGCAGTTTCCTCCATCAACACTTCCACTTCCCCAAATATTCTTTAGTGTTACTCACTTCTGGTTGGTTGCAGCCTCACATTAGCTGAGGTATTGCCCAGTACAATGATAATTTGTCAAGAACTGAGATAAGAATTAGGGTGACTATCCATTCAGTAAATCATCAATTTTGAGGACCCTCAGAGAATATGCTGAACTTTCTGGAAAATGGAAAGTCTACTTTAAATAACCATTTAGACCCTGGCTGGTGGCACAGTGAATAAGGCTCCAGCCTATGAACCCAAAGGTCACTGGTTCGATTCCCCAGCCAGGGCACATACCAGGTTGCAAGCCAGATCTCCAGACAGGTCCATAGCTGGAGGCAGGTGAAAGGCAACCATACATTGATGTCTCTCTCCCTCTCTACCTCTCTCCCTACCACTCTCTCTAAAAAATAATAAATAAAATACTTTAAAAATAAATAAGTAGATAACCATTTAGTGTAAAAGTCTTCCTGAAATACATTACATAGTTCTCATCTTCTTAAATAAAACACTTTTAACTGTTCTTGGTGACTCAGACATGCTTCTGACCTATTTGAGTTATAGTACGCTTTACCCTTTTATTAAACAGCCTCCATGGGCTATGCTTTCTTGTTGTAGTTGGACTTTTTTAATCTATATCAATTTTTCCTCCAAATATTTGCTACTAACACTGTATTTCACTGTAGTTTGCTTTTCTCCCTTTCTTAAAATTGACTACTAATAACTTAGGCTTAACACCAAAATAATAGCATGTATTAAAATTGCATGTAACACCAAAGTAAATAAAATAAAGAAGAAATGTGGGATCATTTGTAATTTGGGTAATTATTATGAATGTGCCCTCTTAATTAATTAATTTGGGTTATGCCAATTTATATTCCCAACAGAAATATGTAAGAGTGTTTTCTCAGTCTCACCAACAAAGTTAAACTTTTGGATCTTTGCTAACCATATAGGTAAAAAATAGATATCTTTGGTGAAAGTTAACTTGCATTCTTTTTCTTGTAAATAAGGCTGTATTTACAAATTGTTTCTAATTTCTTATTTGTGAACTATTCTTATTCTTTGCTAAGCTTTCTGGACTTTATTCTTGTCAATTTTTAAGAGTATCTTATATATTGAGAAGATTAGGCTTTTGTGTATTTGAATTACTGATACCTTTTATATTTTGTTATTTTGCTTATAGAGGAGATTTTTCCATGTCAGAATTTTCTTAATGCAGTTTAGCTTATCATTCTTTTTATGGCTCCTGTATTTCATAATTAGGAAAACCTTCAACATTTTAAGGGTTATTTTTTTAAATTCCTCATGTACTCTTTTGGGATTTTTATGGTTTCATTTTTTATATCTGAATCTTTGATTCATTAGTAATTCATCTTTATGTAAGAAGACAAATAAAGTTAATTTTCTCCTCAGTTGTCCCAACAGCATTTATTGAATAATCAATTTTTCCACACTCGTGATGTCACTTCTATCATATACACAATTCCTGTATGTACTTGATCAGTTTTTAGACATCTGTTCCATTCCATTAGTCTGGGTATCCATGCACCAGAGTGAGTTACTGAAGCCTTATAAAATGTCTTAATATCTGATAGTGTTGGTTATCCCTCATTGACTTTCTTTTTTAGTTGTCTTGGCTGTTTCCATTTTTCTTGTAGCAGTATTAGAATTTTAAAACTGGGCACACAATTGATTAAAACTTAATAAAGAACTAAAATACTAATCAGTCTTTCTGAAATGCCTTCTGTACATGTTTCTGGTACTGCTGCAGGTCTTTTGGAGTGGTGCTTTGGGAGTTGCTGACAGGAGAGATCCCTTACAAAGATGTAGACTCTTCAGCCATTATTTGGGGTGTTGGAAGCAATAGTCTACACCTTCCAGTTCCTTCCACTTGCCCTGATGGATTCAAAATCCTTATGAAACAGACGTGGTAAGAAATACATATATTTCTCACAATATTCTCCTTTACCTTCTTCCTCAAAGCCATATTTAAAACTTCTCTAAAACTTCAGGAAAGGGTCTAATGTATATTAGGAGTGAATCACCTGGTAGTATAAAGAACCTTGTAACTATTTATAAGTACTTTAGGCCCTGGCTGTGTGGCTCAGTGGATGGAGCACTGGCCTGTGGGCCAAAAGGTTGCCAGTTCAATTCTCAATCAGGACACATGCCTGGATTATGGGCCAGCTCCCCAGCTGGGGGCATGGTGAGGGGCAACCAATCGATTTTCTCTCCTTCTATTTCTCCCTCCTTTCCCCTCTCTCTAAAAATAAACAAAAATTATTTTAAATAATTTAGTACATCTTGAAAGAGTAGACCTTAATAAATGATAGCAATTATACTTCCAGTCCTAAGGGTCATTACCAAACAGGTCACTGATTCTAGAGATTTTTATTTCATCAATGCTACCAAAGATATAGCCATGCATGGAGTCAAAAATGTTTTTCATAAAGTAGAATAAAAGGCCTGGCTGGGTAGCTCAGTTGGTGAGAGCATCATCCCAATACACCAAAATTGTGGGTTTGATCCCTGGTGAGGGCACATACAAGAAATCAACCAATATAGGTGCCAGCCTGTGAACCCAAAGGTTGCTGGTTCAATTCCTAGTCAGGTCACATAACCAGCTTGCAAAGCCAGGTCCATGGGTGGAGGCAGGTGAAAGGCAACCATACATTGATGTTTCTCGCCCTTTCTTCCTCCCTCCTTGCCCTTCTCTCTAAAAATAATGAATAAAACCTTTTAAAAAAAAAAAGAAAGAAAAAGAAATCAACCAATGAATGCATAAGTAAGTGGAACAACAAAGTAATGTTTCTCTCTTCAAAATCAATAATAAATTACTAAATAGGAATAGAATCTTTTCCTCTCGGACATAACTTCTGAAATTCACAAGCCACCTTTCTTCCCCTTCAGGCAAAGCAAACCTCGCAACCGACCGTCTTTCCGGCAGACACTCATGCATTTGGACATCGCGTCTGCAGACGTTCTTGCCACTCCCCAAGAAACTTACTTCAAGTCTCAGGTAAGCCGGGAAACTGTCTACCAGGTGCTCCTGAGCAGGCAGGCAGAGAATTCTCATTGAGAAAAATTAAATCTTAGAAGAGGGTCATTCTGATTTTTATAACACTTACATTAACTCCATTCATTGTGATACAATAACTATGATACCTCATATATACGACATCTTGGAGTTTTTAAGCCTATAGATTATTATCTCATTTGAAAAGAACATGTATCAGAATCTGAACTTCCTAGTGGATTCTGGTGAAACTGTTGACGAGAAAACAGGAAAAGAAGATATGAAAACTGTAATATACATATATTCAAATTAGAGTTATTCCTGAATTTCATGAGAGTATTACTGTTTTTGAAGTAGAAAAATTAAAAGTACAGAGGAGGGAATACCAGAAAGGGCCCATGATAGAATTAGGTCCTTTCTGGTACCTTTTATCTAACTTTACATGTCACTGAGTAGTACCAAATAAAATGTTAGTCAATATATCTATTAGCCATTCCAAAGCTTTGGCTTAAAACAACAAACTTTTATTGAGCTCATGATTTGGTAGGTTGGGAATTCAGGTGAGGTGGTTCTTGTGCTGACTTTTGGACTTGATGATGCATCTGCAGCCAGTCACCAGGTCAGCTGGGAGGTTGTCAGGTTCCAAAAGGCCTCATTTGCAAGTCTGGCAACTGGTTGGCTATTAGCTAGAGCACCTCAGTTCTGCTCCACATGGCCAGGCAAACCCAGATGGGGAAACAGACATCACCTTCCAATGTGAGAATCTATAGAGCACATTGTAAGGGCTTGGGTGCAGGGAGGGAAAGAATTTGTGACTATTAAATAAAAATACTATGAATTGTCCTAAGGACTGGTGTGGCTCAGTTGGTTAGAGAGTTGTCCTGTAAACTGAAAAGACACCAATTTGATTCCAGAGCAGGCACATGCCTCGGTTGAGGGTTTGATCCCCAGTCAGGGAGCATGTAGGAGATAACCAGTCAATGTTTCTCTCTCACACTGATCATGGATGTTTCTGTCTCTCCCTCCCTCCCTTCCTTCCCCTATCTCCCAACTGAGAATAAAATTAAAACCTTTTAAAAAATTATTATTTTTTAAATTGCTGATCTAACCAATATTAATATGGATTGGGGAGTTGGGGGAGATAAGGGTACATGAGGTCCTTATCCCTACCAGACCCAGGCAATAGCGAAAGTAGTAAAATAGAATGAAACTATGGTTTTTGAAATAAATGGGACGATCCTAAATTATAGCTTTATGCCTGCGGGATTTCACAACAACATTTCCTCATTTCTTATCATATAACTTTATCTCACTCATGTTACTGTACTTCTAAATGAATTTTTGTAAGAGGAATTTCATCTCCACATTATTTTCTCATATCACTTCAAAGATTAATTCTCAAAGAGGACATTTTATTCCTGATTGATGTTTTAGTCTACTCCTCATAGCCCCCTGTCTGCAATGGATGATGAGTTTATCTACCAGGGAAGTCTGTGTCGAGAAAAGTACTAGGCTAGGAGGGGCATCATCCTGGGAGTTAAACAATTCCTCCCATATACTTTAGCATCTGCCTCAACCCAAGACTCAGAGTATGTATTTCGCAGGTATCTGATAAACATAGAGATACCCTGCCCATCAGACATTGGGAATGTCTTAATAAAGTACCATAGATTTTGGCAGTTTCTCAGGAATGAAATTTCAGAAAATGTTATCCTGTTGCCCAAAGTTCCAACACACTTTCTATGAGTCACAAACTTAGCTCTCCACGTAGCCATGTCTTTAAATATATAGTCAGATTTGCCCCTATAGTTTTTTAGTGTTTCTGAGGAATTGCTCTGTAAGTAAAGTGTTTGATCTTAGAGGAAATAAGAGGATGTAGAAGGTTGACTTCATATCATTTCCTATGCTTTTTGATAGGCATTCAGATTAACTCCCTTTGAACTATTAAAACTATCTACTCAAATACATGTAGGTGTGGTACTAGAGAAGAAAGAAATCTGGCAAATAACTTCTGTTAGTATCCAGAAAAAAACTCAGGTTCTTTTGTGAAATGAAAGAGAATAATAGTGAGTACTCTCTAGGAAATCTTTCAAACTATAGGGTACAGTTGCTATCACAACCTTGCTCCCTTAAGAATAAAAAGGTCGCAGGTTCAATTCCCCAGCCAGGGCACATAACAAGGTTGCAAACCAGGTCTCCAGTCAGGTCTGTGGCTGGAGGCAGGTGAAAGGCAACCATACATTGATGTCTCTCTCCCTCTCTGCCTCTCTCCCCTCCCCTCTTTCTAAAAAATAATGAAATAAAATCTTTAAAAAAAAAAAAAAAGAATAAAATATAGAACCCTGGCTGGTAGCACAGTTGATAAGGCACCGGCCTTTGAACCCAAAGGTTGCTGGTTCAATTCCCAAGTCAGGGCATATAACCAGGTTGCAGGCCAGGTCTCCAGCCAGGTCCGTAGCTGGAGGCAGGTGAAAGGCAACCATACATTGATGTTTCTCTCTCTCTCTGCCTCTCTCCCTTCCTCTTTCTCTGGAAATAAAAAAATAAAATCTTTAAAAAAAAAAAGAATATATATATCACGATTTTGAAAAGCAGTCTTTGTGAGCAAGCTAAGTCACAGCTTTTGAGACAATGTAGCTGCATATGCTTGGAAAACTTACACTCTAAGCAGATTTTACTTGAATGCTCCCAAAATATCACTTCTTAGCTAGTGCAACATGTTCCAAGCCCTACCATATGCAAAGCACTGAATAGTGCAACTAAACACCCGCAGTCAGTATCCTCACTTGTACAAGTTCACTTTTATCAACACATTCAGTGCTAAAATTGAACCCAAAAAAGGTTCTTTTGGAGGAAGAATATGAAAGGGATAGGAAGGGGAGGGGAAGGGGAGGAAGAGAGAGGAAAGGCTTAGTACACTGGACATCTTTTTTTCTTTTTTTTAAGATTTTATTTATTATATTTAGAGAGAGGGGAAGGGAGAGAGGCAGGGAAGGAGAGAGACATCAATGTATGGTTGCCTTTCACCTGCCTCCAGCCACAGACCTGACTGGAGACCTGGTTTGCAACCTTGTTATGTGCCCTGGCTGGGGAATTGAACCTGCGACCTTTGGGTTCACAGGCCAGCACCTTATCCACTGAGCCACCAGCCAGGGCTCATGGACATCTTTTAATGTTAATCAATTCTTCCACATTTTTCTCCCCGCATAAAATTTTACTCCTCCTTAAGTAGCCCCAAATTTGCTGCTTGATGGTTTCTAGAATTAGGCCTTGCGTCTAAACCCCCATCCTGTGATCATGGATAACTCACTAAATTCTCTGAACCTCAGCTTACTCATCTAAACAATGAAGATAATCATATCTTCTCTTCCGTGTGGATCAAGTGAGACAATAAAAATGCAAATGCGAATGCCACTTTCGGTCAAGATAGACGCATTGGTGAACACAACTCGCCTCCTGGCACGACCACAGCAAAATTATAGCTAAACTGCAGAACAAATATCACTCAAAACTGTCAGAAAATCAAGCTGTATGAAAGTCTGACAATGAAAAGATTAAAGAAACCACATTCATCCAGTGAGTAGGGACAGAGATAAGGAACTGGCTAACCCCAAACCCACATGTGGTAGATATAAAACAGAGCGATATCTCAGGAGCAAGGGATCCCAGCCCCACGCCACCCGGAGCAGGGTTTCAATGCCAGGAAGATAAGTCCTTATAACTTCTGGCTGAAAAAACACAGTGGGGGTTGAGTTGGCAAAAGAAACTGCGATATTCTCAGGCCTCTCCTCTTAAAGGGCCTTATACCACACACAGACTTACACTCACTCCCTCTGGGCTCCAGGACTGGGGCAGCACCTTGAAGGGTACCAGTGGCGTATGGGGAGGAACTAAAGTGTCTGGCATCAGGCAAAAGCTGGGGGACAGCGTCCTCCCAGGCAGAACTGCAGACAGTGGCCATTGTACCTTTTCTCAGCTCTCCCTCAAACAGAGCCACATTGCAGCAGCATCATATCTGAAATCACCATCACCCTGGCCCCCATGGTAAGCCCCGACCTGATGATTACCTTAGGGTCCACCCCATCCAACTTACAGGACTACCGAAGCTGGTAACAGTGTTTTTCCATATGAAGGTCTGGGCTAGGCATAGGCTTCAGACCTTCCTAAATCTGCTCACATAAGTAACAGCTGAGCTCAGCCACCATACCTCTCGCTAAGTGGCCCCAGGCTGAGTACTAGAAGCTGCCATCTGTAGATTGCTTTATAGCTTACAATAAGGGGATCCAGATGGAACACAAGTGGAGGCACCAGCCAGGGACCCCCAGAGCCTGCACACCCAGCTGACAGTTGCAGACCACATTGGAACACCACCCAACCACCTCCATAAGCCACAAAGGGAGGTGGTTGCTGGCCAGGGGTCACAGCCAGTCCTAACAGCTATCTGGATTGTATAAATCCCTCCCATTGATCTGCTGACAGCAATCAATACTCATCTACAAGAGGAGGGGGTACTCAGCCCACATGAAGGGTGCACCTCAATTACACAGCTTAGGTCATAGGGGAAGCTGTACCACTGGACCCTACAAGACACCTGCTACATTAGGCCATGCAACCAAGACACTGAGTCAAAGCAGCTCTACCTAATACATAGAAACAAACACAGGGAGGCTGCCAAAATGGGGAGACAAAGAAACATGGCCCAAATGAAAGAACAGACGAAACTCCAGAAAAAGAACTCAACAATATGGAGATAATCTATCAGACGCAGAGTTTGAAACATTGGTTATGAGGATACTCAAAGAACTCAGTGGGTACTTCAACAGCATAAAAGAAGACCCAGGGACAAATGAAGGATATACTAATTGAAATAAAGAACAATTTACAGAGGATCAACAATGGAGTGGATAAAGCCAAGAATCAAATCACTGATTTGGAACATAAGGAAGAAAAGGACATCCAATCAGTTCAGTGAGAAGCAAAAAAAAGAATCCAAAAAATTGAGGATAGCATAAGCCTCCTCTGAGACAACTTCAAGTGTTCCAACATTCACATCATAGAGGTGCCAAAGGGAGAAGAGGAAGAGCAAGCAATTGAAAGTTTATTTGAAAAAATAATAGAAGAAAACTTCCCTAATTTGGTGAAGGAAATAGACAGGCAAGTGCAGGGAGCACAGAGCGTCCCAAACAAGAGGATCACACCAAGCAAGATACATCATGATTAAAATGCCAAAGATGAAAGATTAAGAATCTTAAAAGCAGCAAGAGAAAGACAGATAATTACCTACAAAGGAGTTCCCATATGACTGCTGATTTCTCAAAAGAAACTTTACAGGCTGGAAGAGATTGGCAAAAAAGCATTCAAGTGATGAAAAGCAAGGCCCTACAACCTACATTACTCCATCCAGCAAAGCCATCATTTAGAATGGAAGGGCAGATGAAGTGCTTCCCAGACAAAACAAAGCTAAAGGAGTTCAGCATCACCAAGCCATTATTATATGAAATATTAAAGGGACTTATTTAAGAAAAAGAAGAAGATCAAAACTATGAATATTGAAATGAAAATAAATACATAACTATCAACAATTGAATCTAAAAAACAAATAAATAAACAGAACAGAAACAGAATCATAGATGTGGAGAACATTGGGATGGTGGCCATTGGAGAGGGCGTCTGGGGGAAGGGGGGGAACGGTGAAGGGATTAAGAAGCACAAATTGATAGTTACAGAATAGGCAGAGGAATGTTAAGAGCAAATATAGGAAATGGAGTAGCCAAAGAATTTAGATGCATGACTCATGGACATGAACAGAGGAGAGGGGAACCGCCAGAGGAAGAGGGGGTTGCTGGGGGCAAAAGGGGAAAAATTGGGATGACTGTAACGGCATAATCAATTTTAAAATGTGAGTGTATTGTAAACTGTAGGGAAATTCCCACAAAGGTACAAAAACCGCGCCTCCTTTGTATTGTTACATCCTGGGTGCTTTTTCTCCTGATGAACTCCTGAGATGGGTAAGATGACAGCTAGGGAATTTCTCCTATTGGTTGCGTTTTGACTTTATGCTACCCAAGCAGGAAAGGACTAGTTACTTAGCACATATTTTTGCTCTGCTATAGCAGTCTTGTACATGAGGCCTCACCTCCTCCTGCCTGCTGACAAAATCTTGTCAGCATCAGTTATCAGTCAACATTTGCTGTCCACTGGCCTTCACCTCCCACCAAAACTCTCAGTCAAGAGGGCTGCCCAAGCCCAGCCTGAGAAAAGCTGCCTTCATCTGCTTCTCGTAACAGCACATGTGTAAAGATGCAGCATGTATAGCACAGATGAACAAAGTAACTCATTTCAGTACAATAACAGATTCTGCCAAAGCTATTGCTTCATTCTTAGACAATAGCCCATTTCTCTCCAAGTAGGCCATTATTGCTCCTGGTATTCAATTACATTTGATACCAGTCTTTAGAAACCATTTCAGCTCGGCCCCGGATCCCAGCTGCTAAATGGATCATGTGCCTTTGCACCATTCTATTTCCTTTTGAGTGCCACTACGACCACCCAGCAATTCAGCGGAGTTGCAGACACTCAGCTCATTGTAGGGATAACTGTGCTACCTGGTCATGAGCAAGTTAAGCACTTAGGCAGAGAGTGGGCACTTACCTGGGAGGCAGAGAACAGGACCGTCTTTTCTGACTCAGAATCTACAGTTTCCTGTTTCTTAGCCTCCAAAACTAAGCTTTTCCCTCAAGTGAGGCTGGAACTCACTCTCTTAAAAAAAAAAAAAAAAGTTAAGTAAAATATATATACTATAAAATTTTCCGTTAACCATTTTAAGTGTACAATTCAGTGGCATTAATTACATTCACAATGTTGTGAAACCATCACCCTATTTTTGAACTTCTTCATCACCCTATCAAGCAATAACTTCTTATTCCCTCCTCCCCACGGCCCCTGGTAATCTCTGTTCTACTTTTTGTCTCTATGAATTAACCTATTCTAGAGTTCATGTAAGTGGACTCATGAAATGTTTGTCCTTTCGCTTCACTTAGCGTGTTTTTAAGGTTCATCTATGTTGTAGCACGTGTCAAAACTTCATTCCTCTATATGACTGAATAATATTCTGTTGAATCGATATACCCGCATTTTGTTTATCCATTAATTCAACTTCATTTTAACACCTATATTGTAGGAGAAAAAAGAAGCAAGGTTTTGGGTGCAAGGGCTTCAGCTCTACTAAGTGAATAACTGGAAGGCTGGAAAAGAGAAAAACCTAAATGCTGTGGCCTTTCCCAAGCCTTACTTGGTACATAGAGAGGCTCCCATGAATGGTGGTAACCCAAGTTTCACTGGATTTTTCCCTTACCTGCTTACACAGGATATAAGTACTTTGCCAAGTACCCCCTACTGGCTTCTTTCCCTCTCCACATGCATTTTGGGGGAAATCCCCATAAAGAGTGGAGTCTCAAATAACCTCAAATTCACAGAATCTGCTCTGCTTTCCACTGACTCTAGCTAGACACAGCAGTTACCTGCTGAGCACCAACAGGGTTATTACTTTATTGGACAGCACTGTTTCCTTCTAAAAGGCTGAAGTCCCAGGTGGGCCGCCATTGGGTGATGCCTACCCCTCAAGGCACCGCCATCACCCCCTGGGAGCCCTTATTTCCTGCTGTACATGAAGCGCTGGGCTCAACAAGATTCCAAAGCTGCACATTGTTCTGTCTACACGCTGAACTCTTCCTCCCCCTGCTGAGTTACACTTTGTTAAGAGTAACGGAGCAGTGCTACTTAGGACAGTGTGTTACAGGTATTTTAGGGAAACAATGGGAAGTACCCCTCCTCTCCTCTGCGGTCAAGTTCATGCAGGACTCCTTCCTGCATGACTGTTTTCTCCCAGAGGCTCTTCAGCCTCTGTGCAAATTGGCTTCAGATGTGCCCGCACATGTCTGAATTGCAGATTACGTACCAGTTGGAACTCCTACTACGTAAAGATTCTAAGTATGTGTGATGGAACTCCAGCATTAACATCTACCAGTATAACATGATACCTTTGGGGAAAACATTGTTAACCAGTACCCGCTTTTTCCCCAAACTTTCCTAATAGGTTTCAGTTGTTAGAAGGTTCTCTTGAAGTTTCCCAAACCCAAAAGCTAAATAAATCAGGAAGTTTATTTCCTCCAGAATTAAAAAAAAAAAAAGTCTGTGATATCTCCATCCTCACCACCAGAGGGAGGTATTCCTTCTCCTGAGTCTAAATACTGCACTGGAATCCACTGACTGTTTTTGTGCACAAGAGGACACTTTACCCAAATTTGACTTTCCGCCTTATTCTTTTTTGGTCTGACAACTCTTGATTGTCACTCTTTGAACTCTTAAAGCTCAATACTATTCTTACGTGATGATTTTGACCCGATGATTAAAAGAGCAGCATTACCTAGGGCTCAGAGGTGGAGATACTGTCACAGGCTGTTACCAAGCAATGGACAGCACGGTCCACATCTTAGCTTTGCGCCAGTGCTGTTGGCAGGTTTGGTGCCTGAAAGTCAACTGACTCTCAGAAATCTTTCTCCAATGGTCAGTCAACAGATAAATATACACACACACACAAACATAAATGAATAAGCAGGATAATCACTTTCTAAGTAATTATAATTTTCTCTACAGAAATAAATGAGAAATGGTACTGGCTGGTGGCTCAGTGGATTGAGTGCTGGCCTGCAAAGTGAAAAGTCACCAGTTTGATCTCCCATCTGGGCACATGCTTACAGGCCAGGTCCCTGGTTGGGGGCGTATGAGAGGCACATTGATGTTTCCCTCCCTCTCTCTCTCTCTCTCTCTAAAAGGAAATAAACAAAACCTTTAAAAAATAAAATAAATAACAAGTGGCAAATTTGGGGAGAAATCTAATTACCTAAGTGTAACTTTTTCCATGACCTACAGAGATCTTTTTTTTTTAAAGATTTTTTTATTTATTATTTTTAGAGGGAGGGGAAGGGAGAGAGGCAGAGAGGGAGAGGGAGAGAAGAAACATCAATGTATGGTTGCCTTTCACCCACCTCTGGCTACGGACCTGGCTGGATACCTGGTTTGTGACCTGGTTATATGCCCTTGCTGGGAATCGAACCAGCAACCTTTGGGATCGCAGGTCAGCACCTATCCACTGAGCTACCAGCCAGGGCCTTCATTGCTAATAGGAATCCAAAGGTAATAGAATACCTCTAGAGGAATATTATACAATTAGAAACATTTAGTGATGCATCTAGCCATTGCTGGAAACTATATTAATATCATTAGCTTCCTGGGATGATAGTCTATAATTTGAGGAAACATATCCTTTAGCTCTATTCTAGAAACCACCTATATAGACTACCTTCCAGCAGAGGTTTTCCTGCCCCCTAAAATTCTTCTTGAAATTCCATGTCCTGTGGAAAGTCCAATGTCCTAACACTGCTATGAATTCCTGGAGATTTATAATTTCATGGCCACTGTGGCTCTGCCTTCCTAAAATTCTTGGCCTCTGTCCCTGCCATAATGTGGCAGTTTCTTTAAGTATGTCCTGTTATTGACCCAAATGTGAAATTCAACATCTTTCCTTGATTCCTAAGAAAGTAACAACACTCATCCAGAGTCAGAGTAACTGTCAAGAGACAGTTACTTTTACTAAAGCTAGGAAATTAGAAAAGTCTTACATTTTGAACAACTTAAATCACATATTAGACATCCTTTTCCACTCCAAGAATTTTGTCAACCTCCTAAATTATTTAGCCACGCCATTTTTCTTCCCCATCCTCATCACTCCCACATCCCTGTATATCCCCTGCATTTTTATTTCCATCACTTGCTGTTCATGCCCTTTGGGTCTTCTACTCCAAATATTTTTTCAAGATATTTTCATACACAAAACCTAAGAGGAATGAATGCAGGTGCCAGTTGTAAAAATGATCATATGCTCACTGACACGTACTTGTACCAGATCATTATCAGAGCTATTCTTTCTGGCCAGGCATTCTTATCCACCAGCTTGACTTCCAGAGGTGATAGCTGGTGGACAAGCTGTGATGTTCCTGGTAGCCTACATTGCAAGGAAACTGGAAAAGAGGCAGCATCTTATATTGGACTAAATTCAGAAAATGGGGTGAGGTGGGGTGTGCAGATACATCCTCATGAGATATTTTGCTGTCTACTGATATTAATTAAACATCTATTCTATAAAGTTCCTTAGGAGAAGCATGCACAAAATAAAAATATCTCGTACATGATCCTATGGGATTGAAACTCCTAGAATATTAACAAAGTCTAATTTACGCTCACCCAGGCTGAATGGAGAGAAGAAGTGAAGAAACACTTTGAGAAGATCAAAAGTGAAGGAACTTGTATACACCGATTAGATGAAGAACTGATTAGAAGGCGCAGAGAGGAGCTCAGGTCAGCTGATCTCTCCCCCACGCCTCTCCTCACCCCCAGATCTTCAGAGCTCTCTTTGTGAACTTCCCACACACCTTTCACTGTGTAATGTGTTGTTATGCTCTTTCAAATTTGCCCTAAAAGTTGGCCCCCTCTTATGCTCTCCCCCAACTCTGTTATCCTCCTTTATTGTATCACTGCAACAGAGATTTTTGGAGCAAAGCTGTTTGCTCATTATGCCTCTGTCCTAGGTGACAAAGATGGCCAGAACTCTATAAGATGTAGTCAATGGCCTCAAGAAGCTTATAGTCTATTAAGGATTGCAAGACATGTTGACAGATAACCACTGTAACTAGGTAGGGTGTTTGCCATGGGTAAGTATAAATGAGCAATCATGGTGTCAGCTCTAACCACGTATTTCCATTAATAGTGGGTTATACTGTATTCTTACTAAGATACGGTCAACACTACACAAAGGCTACAAATTATACACAGATTGTATTCGGTGGCCCTCCTGGCTACTCTGTGTGGCTGGATATGGCCCTTAAGGATAAACCAAATGGAAAGCTTAGATTTTTCCACTGCCCACCCCATCTGGCTGAGCAACTGCATGGAAAAAGAGCCTTTCATTTAGAAGGCCTTTGGGCAAATGCTTTTGAAATAAACCATCCAGGTTCTCATTTCGTTTGAGCCGACTTTAATCGATTTGTCTGATCCTGTGTTTCCTTTGCTAGGCATGCTTTGGACATTCGTGAACACTATGAGAGAAAACTTGAGCGGGCTAATAATTTATACATGGAACTGAGCGCCATCATGCTGCAGCTGGAGATGCGGGAGAAGGAGCTCATCAAGTATGGACCCAGAACGCTGTCTGCCCTTACTGATTCAGTCTCCCCATCAGCAGAAATTACTAGGCTTCCAAGTTGCTGCTGCCCAGAACTGGCAGATGTTTTATTCATTCACCCTGCATTCCTTCAGGGATATGCTGTGCACAGGTCCCTCCCCCGGGGGAGGGTTAGAGTTGCAGGCAGTTGCCACAGCTGGTTCTAGGGGAACATACACTTGAAGGATATTTGCAGCTTCACCCTGCTGACTGACTCAGAGAAGGGTTCCTCATTTCATGAAGAGCGTGATGTTGATGAATGGGGGCTTATTGCGCCCTGGGGAAGAGAGGTGACTTCTGCAAATGATTTAAGGTATTCCTGAGAACAGCAAGAAAATCCCGGGGTCTTGACAAAAACAGCAGCTACTGAAATAAGGAGGACTCCCACCATTGCTGTGCGTGTGTCGGGAGTTGGGGAAGGGAAGGCGAGTCTCTGAGTTCATCTGTGAGCTTAAGGGAAAAATAAAGTCAGGTTAGTTTGAATTTCGTGTCATCTTTTTCCCTCTTTTTAACCTGTATAGCAGCCTTATTATTCAAATAACCTGCATCTGGTTAAGTGTGGCCAGACTCTGTGGCGGAATCAGCCTGGGAAACACCCTGCCCCCCTGTTCTGTCTGCAGTGACTGAGATGGGCTTTTTCTTTCACTGCAGGCGCGAGCAAGCAGTGGAGAAGAAGTATCCTGGGACCTACAAACGGCACCCTGTCCGTCCGATAATCCACCCCAATGCCATGGAGAAGCTCATGAAAAGGAAAGGCATGCCTCACAAACCTGGGACGCAGACCAAACGGTGAGAGGCCTGTGCTGACCCGATATTCCCATAAATGGGGAAAATATCCACCTAAAAATACACAATCAGATGATGGTGGGTGCGGCCACTCTACCTCATCATAAGCACCCTTGCCTCCGGAGGAAACAGAGTGGGAAGGTGAGACAAAGTGTGTCGGGCCCCCTGTTTTACTCTCTGAGGCATGGACATGTGTTATCCGAGGCTGGACTCGTGAGACGGGAAACAAACCAGGAGCCAAACCGACCTCCCGGCTCTGCTCACTGTGAGTTGTGTGATTTGGGTCCTGTCACTTGCCCTCTTGCAACCTCATGGGTAAAATAGTATAAGTTTAGCACATGAGATTTCCTTTTTCTTTTTTTAACCCCTAACACATAGAATTGGGTTAATTGTAACTCTCCATTTATGCAACATTGGGCCAAGCATGACCCACTTTAATTTATTCATTTAGTTAGCTCTTTTTAATAATGTACCTGTAAATCCATCACCAAAAATGAAAGCAGAGACAATGGGGGTTTTTGTTTTGTTTTTTCCTGCTTCACGAATTTGCATGTCATCCTTGTGCTGGAGCCATGCTAATCTCTGTACTGTTCCAATTTCACTATGTATGTGCTGCCAAATCTAACACAAAAGCCAGGACTTTGATAATGACCTATATATATGGTTCCCCTCATTCCACTCTTGCTTGGAGCTCTTGTGAAGTTTAAATAAGACAGTATGTGAAATCACCTAACATATCACAGGTGCTCAAAAAGTCGGCTTTTAAATAGTGTAAAAAAAAAGATTGTCTCTTTTCCTAATTATAATGCATTTTCCTTATACAGTTGACCCTTGAAGAACATAGAAATTAGGGGTGCCAACCATCTCCTCAGTGGAAAACCCATGTATCTCCTAACTACAAACTCAGATTCTCAACCACAAATCTAAAGCACTGTATTAGTTTAACCTTCAAATGCTCTCCCAATCCTTATCAAGTTCTGCTAGAGCCTCATTCCTCCAAAATAACGGAGGCTTGGCTCTATCCTACTTAAATTAGTGTAAGGGAAAGAAAAGTCCCTATATCAGAAGTCCAATGATCTCTCAGGAGATCAGAGAGGAGAAACCATCCACCATCCTTTGGCCTATATTTCGGTTCATGTTTGATGAAGTACTAGAAAGAGAGTCAGAGCTCAGTTATGGACCCACCAAGCCCGTCCCAAGTGAGTTTAGGCCAATGGGATCATCTGAATGCCTTACAAAAGGAGAAGCTTGGAGCCGGGAAAGAACGATTCCTTGGTGTCAGAGACTCAGGGCCAGTTTATGAGTTCAGCCCTTTCGTGCTTTGTGGTGGACACAAGACAACCACCCTCTCTGATCCTTCAACACCTTCCCCTGTAACATGGTTACTACATTGGAGGAAACAAGTGGTTTATATACGGCCAGGTGCTTTGTAAGCTGTGAAGTGCTGTATCAGTGTTACTCTGTGATGTTGGCACTGCCGGCCTCAACAGGAGCAGCCTTTACCTGAGTCAGAACACTTCACCTCAGCTTCCTTACCTCCCAGCAGAGCCCCTAACTGAGCCCTGGAGGGCTTGCTTGCCTCAACGGAAAGCCCCAGGGCCCCCTCCATCCAGATACCTCCTTGGCACAAGGTGGTCAGCTGACCATAGAACTGTGAATCTGGGACGGGAAGCTGCTGAGAGCAATGTCCTACCGACCTGATCATAGACCAGTAACTCCTGGAATTTCTGTGATAAGACAAGCCTTTCACTGTCCTTCTGAAAGGGAAAAAAAGCCCATCTCCTACTGCCTGCTACTGGCCAATTCCCTATCAGCCCTCGCTATTTGACATGTAGCCCCCCTCAGTTCAGGATCACCTAAGAGCATGTTAGAAATGCAGACTCTGCAGCCCTGGCTGGTGGCTCAGTGGGTAAGGAGCTGGCCTGCGAACCCAAAGGTTGCAGTTTTGATTCCCAGCCAGGGCAGCATAATCAGGTTGCAAGCCAGGTCTCCAGCCAAGTCCGTACCAAGTCTGTAGCTGGAGGCAGGTGAAAGGCAGCCATACATTGATGTCTCTCTCCCTCTCTGCCTCTCTCCCTTCCCCTCTCTCTAAAAATAATAAATAAAATATTAAAATAAATAAAATAATAAAATAAAATAAGCTGCAAAAAAAGGAAATTCAGACTCTGCCCTGGCCACTGTGGCCCAGGTTGGTTGAGCATCATTCCACAAAGCAAAAGGTTGCTGGTTCAATTCCCGGCCGCAGCACATGCCTGTGGTGTGCCCGATCCCTGGTTGGGGCCCATGCAAGTGGCAGCTGATCCATGTTTCTCTCCTCTTTCTCTCTCCTTTTCCTTCTTTCTAAAAATAAATCGTACATTAAAGAATAGAAAAGAAATGTAGACTCTTAGGCCCCATCCCAGAACTACTCAATCATTTCAACAAACTTCAAAGTGATTTGTATGCACCTTCAAGCTGTACTCTATCTTAAATAAGCCAAACTGGAAATTGGCAAAGACTTCTGGTCTGGATTCTGTCGTTAACGAGTTGAGACCGTGAGCCACTGTGGCCGGACTCTGGTTACCTCGTTACACAGGCTGGAGGCAGGACTGCATCTGTTTCCAGGCAAGGTCTGGGATACGCTAGGACCTGCACAGACAGGCTGCTCAGGGAGGACTGCAGGGGGAGAGAGGACAGCGAGGGGGAGCCCTGAAGGGGGGCGCCTGTGCTCCCCCACCCTTCTCCAACATTCCACTAGATCTGATTTATATACTAGGCTTTTTCTAATAAATGAGTAAAGGATTCTGTTGTTGGGGAAAAAAAAAAAAAGATTTGAGGCTCTCCAGGTCTGAAAGTTCCTGCTGATTTGTACCTATCTGGTCCCAAAGAAGGGTGAGACTACTCTCTGGTGGGGAAGAGGTGTCAGTGCTGCCTGGTGTCCTGGAACCTCTGCCTTGACTCGCTGCTTCAGTTCGGAAATCACCTGTTGTTTGCCTCTGTGCACAGGGTTTACCTCAGGAGCCAGCTACCTCCTGCACGTGATCTGCATGACTGGCCCAGCGGACACGTGAGCACAGAGCTGTGAGAGGACCTCCTCCCTTAAGGAACATAGTACAACACCAGGGTCACTCCTCCTGAGCCCTTCTCTGGCTGGCTCTGCTCAGCACCCTGGGCTTTCTACTATTTCCCTGTCCTCTGGGAACCCTCCATCCTGTCCCCCTTCCTGAAAGGAGTCCCTATTATGATCAAGACTCCTTATTAGTGTCCTTCACATACAAAGACGAGCATGACATAGTTCCTGCCCTCAAGGAGACCATGTCTACCCCAAACTCCCTGAATTTAGCTTCTTGCCTTAATGAACCCATGGTTTCCTTCTCTGGTACCAGAACTCTTTCTTTTGTGATCCCCTGTACCCGGATCCATCATTAGACAGATTTTGGACCATATTAGTGTACTGGCACCAAGCTGATAGCTGATACCATGAGGAAGAGATCAAGAAACTTGTAGGGTAGAATGAGGGTTTAAAGGGGATTCAGTGCCTTGGCCAGTGAGGCACAGAATAAAGTCCAGAAAGCATAAAAGGAGTCCTCTGTAAGTGGACATTTAGGTTGTTTCTAAATTTCTGCTATTTTAAGCAATGCATTTACCAAGTGTCTTCAAACATACATTTCTGTGGACGTCCATTATCTATTTCTGTGGACCTCCATTGTCTATTGGATGAATCCCTGTATGTGACTGCTGATTGAAACGGTGTGTGTACTTTAAGGCTTGGGATACAGTGCCCCAAACTTGAATATGTTTTTGTATGTTTAGAACCAAACCTGTTCTGTTTCCCCAGGCCAGACCTGTTGAGATCTGAAGGTATCCCCAGTACGGAAGTGGCTCCCACTGCATCCCCTCTGTCTGAAAGCCCCAAAATGTCCACCTCAAGCAGCAAGAGCAGGTACCGGAGCAAACCACGCCACCGCCGAGGGAATAGCAGAGGCAGCCACAGTGACTTTGCAGCCATCTTGAAAAACCAGCCAGCCCAGGAAAACTCGCCCCATGCCACTTACCTACACCAAGCTCAATCCCAATACCCTTCTCTGCAGCAGCAATACCAGCAAGCTCCTCCTGCCGCGTCTCAGAGCCACCATCCCAGACTCAACATGCATGGACAGGACATCGCCACCTGCGCCAACAACCTGAGGTATTTTGGCCCAGCAGCAGCCCTGCGGAGCCCACTCAGCAACCATGCGCAAAGACAGATGCTTGGCTCTAGCCCTGACCTCATCTCTACAGCCATGGCAGCAGATGGCTGGAGGAGTTCTGAGCCCGGCAAGGGCCAGGCCGGGCCCTGGGGCTGCTGCCAGGCTGGCCCTTACGACCCCTGCGCACAGTGCGGGCCAGAACAGTGCAGGTCCGCAGACGTTCCCTTTGCTGAGCCGGTGGGGAGGAGTCCTGACCTCTTCAAGTCACCAGCACATGATCTCCTCTCAGAAAATGCCCAAGGTTCTGAGACAATGGAACAGAATGACTTCGATGGCTGTAGGTCTGCCTCGTCCCTTGGTGTCCCTCATCACATCACCCCGCCAGTGCTACCTCGAAAAACAAGACCCCTTCAAAAGGTAGGTGGTGATGGTGGCGATGTGTGTCGCTGCCTTCGTGGAATGTCAGAGCCCATCATGTTTTGTGCATTATAAAACATACGTAGAAAGTGTACATTTTGTAAATGGATAAGCTAACAAAAGCGTCAACAGAAGCTTCTGTTATCTTAAACACTGTACTTTCCTTTCACACTGCTTGAATGACGGACTTATACATACATTTTGAGACTGATTGAAATGTACATAATTTAAAAGTAGATAAATAAACATATATTAGGAATATATAATCAAAATAGTTTGAAAACCACTTACTCTAACCTAGTCCTGAGGGATATTATTGCAAGAAAGAATCCCATCATAAAACAGGTTTGGTGAACACAGTATTCTGTCCTTTCTGAGAGGTTCCTAGATACATGAATAAATCCTAGACTTCGAGAACTCATGCAGTAACCTTGTTTAATCCATCAATTCCCTCATCTATTTGACCATACGGCTTTTTAAAGATACCAATCAACCTCCGCCACCCCACCCCCACCCCACCATGGAACTAACTTTCTTCACAATGTATTTTGGAAAACATTGCCTTAATTAATAATCACCATAAGTTAGCAAGTTCTCAGTCATTGAAACCTGTTCCTCCCCTCCTTGCGCACCGGCTGCCTGGGACCTGTTAGCTGGGGGGTAGCCTACCAGAGCCTGAGTTCAAAGCCAGGCTCTTCCACTTAGTTTCTACATGAACATTGGTGTTCTTGTCTGTAAAATGGGGCTGATAGTGGCCCTGCCTCGTTGGTTGGTGTGAGGATTAAGTGAGTTAATACACACAAAGCATTTAGAACAAGGCCTGGTACATAGCAACCTTCTAAAAAATGAGAGCTCATCATGCTAATGAGTTAAAATGAGATTATTTATCAAAACTATTTAGCACATGGTACATATCCACTCAATTCTAAGTATGGCTTCCTGTCATCCTCCTTATTATTCAGCAGGAATTTAGCTGAAGGAATGAAAGGGTCTAAAATGTAAATGAGGATGTTTTGGTCAACTAACAGGAAAGAAGCTGAAGCTGAGGACTACTGTCTCAGAGCTGCAGTTCTTCTGCCACATAAAGTGCTGCTGCTAAGTAGTCCCAGAAATTAAGTTGTGTTTCCGGTGGTGCCGTGTATTTGGGCTAATCCAATCTCTGATCCCCCCACCCCTATGACCAGTAACATGTATTTTTTCAGTAACAACATTATTGAGATATAATTCACTACCAAATAGCTCTTTCATTAAAGTATGTGCCTCAGTTCTTTTTATTGAGTTATACAACCATCACCACAACTAATTTTAGAATATTTTTGTCACCCCAAAAAGAAACCCTGTACCCGTTAGTAATCACCCATTCCCCAGTCCCCTCCCAAGTAACATGTATCTTTGAACTATTCTGGTTCCATTGTGATGCCACCTATGGGTCTGCAGGCCATGGAGCGTACACTTTGTACATTTGGTTTCATTAGACCCGTAGTCCCAGAGAGCAGGTCAGCTTCCCTCTACTAGCATATACTCCCACCTGCACCCCTGGGGTACAGGGCTCACGTCAGCAGTCAGGGTATCTCCAACCCTGTCTTTTGTGCTCAAAAAGCATGTCAGAATGCAAAGTGGGTAAGAGTGATAGTATTTTAGAATCTTTAAGTAAATGATCCTCAACCTTTGCTACAATTATGTGGGCCCAGTTACCCACCTCACAAGGTGGTAATCCAGAGTCTCATGATGCTGTGATTAAGGACAGTCGGTCTTAATGTGGCTGTTCCTATATACCTGAAGAAAAATGGCATCTTCCTTGCGAAGGAAGGTTATATCTACTCAGATAAGACACTTACCCTGCCTTCCAGATCAGCTATAGAGGCCTGACAATCATGATGCTTCAGATGCCCCTCATCCTCCCAACATGCTGACTCAATAATGTACTAAACACCCACTTTGTTTATAGCATCATATTAATGGTGGAGTGAAGGGTACAATACAACAAAATATAGTCTGACTCCCAAATGATGTATGTCTTAGTAGTGATGATACAGGCATAGTAACTATACCAGTGAAAAAGTGATTAGTACATAAAAGGGCTTTGAACAATTGAAAGGCCATTTCTTCTTCTTCTGTCTTTTTTTTAAATTGTTGTTGTATTACATTTATCCCATTTTCCCCTCTCTGCTCTCCCTTTCCCCACCTTCCCCACCCCTCCCCACAGTCAGTCCCACATGTTAGCCATGTCCATTGGTCATCCATCCCACTTCCTTTACTAAACTGTTCCCTTTCTTTGCCTCCTTCTCCGAAAAGACCATTTCTTGCTGGAGTTTCTATGACAAAGCCTGGAACCACTAGTGACAATGATTGCATGAGATGGCCCCAATATCCAAGACCTTTTCTCCAGCTTCCCCTCCTTATCACTCTCTTCCCCAAGGGCAAAGATAATGTTTACTTCAGTTCTACAAGTCTTCTAGCATCTAGTTCAGGGCCTGTCATCATGGACACCCAGGAAAAGTTGCTGAAAGAATGAGTAGATACATATGTTTAAAGATGACACTCAGCAAGCCACTACTCAATGCCTTTTGATGATTAAATCTTTGCAAGGGCTGTGTACGCAGGTGTGTGAGAGATAAAACTCTTTTCTCCTGTTTTTCTTAGAGTGGAGATGAGTCCTCAGAAGAGGAAGAAGGGGAAGTAGATAGTGAAGTTGAATTTCCACGAAGACAGAGGTAAAACCATCAAACACATGTGATTACTTTCAGTAGAATCAGGGAAACCGAGTTTGCCGCACTTACTGTTCCATTGCATGTCTCTTTCTAACTGCCACCTTGTAAGAAAGAAAACACAAACTCCCTGTGTTTGTGGTTTCCCATTGCCCCATTTAGGCAACTGGCTGTGCACAGCCAGCCCCAGTTTATCAGAATTCTTTTCATAGGAACTTCAAGATGAGTAGGGTAAATACAGATTCAAGGTTACAACTAAGGATACAGTGGGCAGTTTAGGAGGGATGGTCATGTGTTTTATGGATATTTTATTAGTTTCTAGCATGCCTCCATGAATTAATTTATTGCCATAACATAACACCCTAGACTGGATGGCTTAAACAATGGAAATTTATTTCACACAGTTCTGGATGCTGGGAAGCCCAAGGTCAAGGTTCCTGGTGGGAACTATCTTCCTGGTTTGCAGACAAGAGCTTTCATGATGTGTCCCCCCCATGTTTAGGGTGGTGAGAGGGAGGTGAGGAAGAGAGAAAGAGAGAGATATCCTCCTCTTTTTGTAAGGCCACATTCTATGGGATTAGGTGCCCACCTATATGACCTCAACCTTAATTACTTCCTAAAGATTCTATCTCCAGACTGTAGTTACATTGGAGGTCAGGGATTTAACATATGAATTGGGGGCAGGGGGTACACAGTTCAGTGCACAGAATTCTCCATGCCTTGGATTTTATACCTCAAATTAATTGTAATTAGATTAAATAAGTTGAGTCCTCCTCCAACTAGCCTTAGAAAGAGCTTCCCACTTAGCCAGCGATAATAATTTAGCTTGTAAGGTTAAAGAACTAATCCTATGTAGAAGTAGGGAAGGTAGTTTTCCTTCTAAGAAGCTGTTTCTGCAAATAAGCGTTTGATTCCTTAAGAGTAAAGCTCTAGCCCTGGCTGGTGGCACAGTGGATAAGGTGCCGGCCTGCAAACCCAAAGGTAGCTGGTTTGATTCCCCAGCCAGGGCACATAACCAGGTTGCAAGCCAGGTCTCCAGCCAAGTCTGTGGCTGGAGGCAGGTGAAAGGCAACCACACATTGATGTCTCTCTCCCTCTCTGCCTCTCTCCCTTCCCCTCTTTCTAGGAATAATAAATAACATCTTTAAAAATAATATAATATATTTAAAAATAAAAAAAATAAATAAAAAAGAGTAAAGCTCTAAGGAATCCCTGGAAGTTTTATGCACCTACTCAGAAACAGGACATCCCTGTAAACGAAGAGACTCCTGGCCCTTTGATAAATTATATCCTGGGTCCCCGTGCTGTGCACAAAATTGAAACCGTTTCTCATCTCTTGAGCTTGTCTCTGCCAGGAAGCTCTTGCTTTCCTATTGTCTTCTTGGATGCTGTTTCCTCCTGTGCATCCAGACTGAGGCTGAGTAAAAGGAACCCGCTCTACTGGCATCACGATGCTGTTACTTCCAGCCTTTGTTCCTGTGACACACAGTGCACTCAGGCCACCTACTGGCTTCCCACCTTTCATTTTCTGGCTACGATGCAAACTGCATGCATGTTTTTACCACATGGCTTTGCTTTTTGTGTTACAACATTTTTCTCTCAGTCTCCCTCCTGGATTACCAGCCTTGAGTTGTGTGAGTCCTGCCGTTACTTCCCTCTCACACATTGACTCTTTTCATGTAGCCTTGACACCCCCAACCCCCAGCCCACCATCCGGCCTGGGCATCAACCAGGCTCAGATCATATGCCATTAAAATCACTGTGTACTAAGAAATACAGAAAGAATCAGCCAATACCAGAAAGAAAAGGCAGTCTTCTTTTATTAGTTGTTATGTTTTATTTTTAAAGCAGTCTAAACTAACAGCATGATTATTTACTAGTCTAGGTGGAAACCATGGGAAAGAAGTGAGGAACTTTTGCAAATTCTCCCCCACCCCAAACTTTGCCTTACCAGAGCAAAACCCAGATGTTAACTGAACAAGCCACTGACTGGCTGGGCAGTGCCACAGCTGCTGCGTGAAAGTCCCTCCCGAGCTCATTTCTGTTGCGGATGGACAGTCGGTGGTGAAGGCCCTCCTTTCAGAGCTGCCCCGCCCAGTAGGCAGTGCGGCTGGGGGTGGAGTAAGATACAGAACCACACTGAGCAGAATGTGAATAGACCCACCCCCGAGCTGCGCCTCTGCCTTTTCTGACAGTATGACCTTGAACAATTCACTTCCCTTCTCTGGCTCAAGTTTTCTGATCTGGGAAATGAGCTAGACTGGAGAATCTCCAAAGTTTCTTTCACCTGCGAGAATCTGGGATTCTGTGAATAAGAAGCATAATTTCTCTTTTTTAAAAGATTTTTAAAATTTATTTTTAGAGAGAGGAGAAGGGAGCAAGAAAGAGAGGGAGAGAAACATCAATGTGTGGTTGCCTCCTACATGCCCCCAAGTGGGCACCTGACCCTCAGCCCAGACATGTGCCCTGACTAGGAATCGGGCTGGTGACTCTTTGGTTCACAGGCTGGGGCTCAATTCACTGAGCCACACCAGCCAGAGCAAAGCAAAATTTCAATTGGAACATTTCCATACGGTGCGTAGGTATACACAGTATGATTAGAAAGGCTGATGTTTTTATCAAGACCAGTAAGAGCCATCAGCTTTGGCGTTTAGCCACATAAACATACAAATGTCCCTCTCAGTTGCTTTCAATGAAATAGTTTCAACCTACCTGAATTTGAATCTCCCTGAAGGGCAGGAAAAAAACTAGGTGACCTCTCACCAGGGCTAAGATCGACAGACAAGGTAAGGAAAGTAGTTCCGGTGACTGAGTCCCTCTGGTTCTCTGCGGTTCCAGGCCCCATCGCTGCATCAGAAGCTGCCAGTCGTATTCAACCTTTAGCTCTGAGAATTTCTCTGTATCTGATGGAGAGGAGGGAAATACCAGTGACCACTCAAACAGCCCTGATGAATTGGCTGATAAACTTGAAGACCGCCTGGCAGAGAAGCTAGATGACCTGCTGTCCCAGACGCCAGAGATTCCCATTGAGATATCCTCACACTCCGACGGGCTCTCGGACAAGGAGTGCGCCGTGCGCCGCGTGAAGACGCAGATGTCGCTGGGCAAGCTGTGTGTGGAAGAACGTGGCTATGAGGTAGGGGCCTGTCCTCCCTTCACCCATCACTGTTCTCTTCCTGAGGCTCTTTAGAGTTTCAACATGGTCAAGTCCCCAGGTCCTCTACAATTATCCTTTAGTATATGATACAATTGCCCCCATGAAGTAACAGTACATAGATCAACAGAGCTCCCTAATATGAGGGTAGTTCTCTCAAGTGAGGCACAAATGTTGTACTGTTCAGGAACCCTTCTTTCCAAGATTTAACTCAAACATCACCTCCTCTTGGCCACATCTACCAGTTGGGTTAAGAGTATGAGCCTCCCTCTTCCATGTCCCCTACTGCCGCCTCCTGACGATGCTATCATAGCACGTGTAACACATTCACTCATATTCAGTGCTGCCCTTTGAGAGGCAGGGTAACATTGTGGTTGAAATTGTGTACTGGGAATCTGACTGCCTATATGCCAACTCCAGCCTTTCTGCTTACTTACTATGTGATGTTGGGCACACCACTTAATTCTTCCACAGCTCAGTTTTCTTATCTGTAAAATGGGTATGATAACAGTATCTGTCTCAAAGGGTTGTCAGACTTAAATGGATTCATAGATGTGACGCACTTACAGCAATGCCTGGAACAGGGTAAACCCCATGTGAGGCTGTGGTGGTACTGTTTGTTATAACTGTCAACATCATGGTCGTCATTACAATCATCATCTTTATATCCCTTTTTCCTCCGTTAAGCCCCACAAGGACAGGACTTGGTCTCATCTATCTTCGTAGTCCCCTTACCCACAACACCAGCACAATGCCTGTCATGTGGGTGGTGTTCAGTATATGTTTGCTGAGTGACTAAGCATGAGTTAAGGTTTTATTCTATCTTGACCTCGCAGAACCCTATGCAGTTTGAAGAACTGGACTGTGACTCATCAGATGGGGAGTGTTCTGATGCCACAGTGAGGACCAACAAGCACTACAGCTCTGCCACTTGGTAATGGGAGAGCACCCATCCTGAAGCTGGAGTGACAGCACTGGCATTGTGAACCCACCCCACCCCCAGATTCCTCCCACTCTCCTCCTGCTTTTTTCTGTCTGGGAAGAGAGCTGCCCCACCTTTCTTATCCCTAGAAATGAGCTGCAATAACAGGAACCTGAGACTTCACAAATCTCTGGGGAAAAAATATCCAAATGAGATTAAGTCTTACTGAACATTTCAATCAAGAATGGCAGGGATCTATTTTATTGAATATTCTAGCTACTGTAACATTGATATTTATTTTTGTTTGACATTTTAACACTTTGTACTGTAAAGATTGAACTATATATGATAGAGAAAGAGACATGTTAATTTCTTGCAAAAAAAGGGAAGGAGAAAGGAAGAAAGAAAAGAAAGAAGTGGAATTTAGGAGCAACATTCTTGAAAATTTATGGGGCCAAGATGTATTATTGCTACTTGAACAAGGGACCAGTTCTTTTGGCCATAGTGACTGAAGAAGAGCCAGAGCAAGACATGTTGAGCATTTTAGGAAGCAAAGAACAGCAAAGAAAAGCAATCCCAGGTAACTTGTGAACAGACCACATTAAGTTCAAGCAGCTTATCTGATGGGTGATGGAAATGACCTAGAAAAGTCTAGTGACCAGATTCTTGTACCCAAGGTCTTCGAGGCCACATGCTTCCTCTAGGAGGAAAAGAAAACTGTATGTGTGAAAACTGGTTTCTTTTCTTTTCTTTTTGTAACTTTTAAGCAGCATTTGGTTTTGAGACTTATAGAGTCAAACCTTTTGTGATAGATACTTACCTTCTAAATGCTGTCATTGTCATTACCTTGACAATTGTGTTACCTTAGCCAATGTGCCATTTTCTTGTAGCCATTTCCTTTCCACATGTTGACCACTTCCATTCCGAAAAAGGGGAGAGAGGAAGAGGAGAGAGGGATAAGAGAGAAGGGAAATTGACAACAGCACTAGAGAAGCCAACGTGAAGTTCGTAAAAGTACATTGTCAGAATGTCTCAGGTCAGCTTTGTGGAGAAGATGGAACCACCCTGCCTGGAATCAGGTTGCTTGTCTACTAGTCATAATGATGCAAATAGGAGAACAGATTTTGAAGGCAGCTTGGAGGCGTGTGAGTCTCTCCAGTGTCCAATCCCAAGCCATCCCCTTGTTTTTATTCATTAACTCATCCTATCCTGTAAGCTTTAGTGACTGACTGCCTACCATTATCAAAATAAAGGCAAAATAAGCACGTCGCAAAAGGCATCCCCCACCGTAACAGCATTCTTGTTAAATGCTATTTGTAAAACGTATTTTACTTCTCTTTGGATCAGTGCTGTTTTAAATAATTGGATTTGGAAATTTAGGGAAAGAACAACTGATGTTGAGCAGCAACCAGAAAGAATTTATCTTGTCCAAGGTATTAGGTCCTTCCTGGCCAGGATCACGGGCTCTGGAAAGCATCCCAAAGTACTTGACGGTACCTCAGCTTTAAGCTAATTTTTAGGTAGAATTTTGCACAAAAACAGACATTGGCCTATTTCCTGTCTCTGTCTTAAAGATAGTTCTTATCTCTGTCAAACGATGTCTCCCAGGCTCAAGTGCTGAAGAAAATGGCTACACTCTCTGATACAGCTTCATGCTGACCATTAGGAATGATTTATACATGTAGGGATTAAACCATTTCCAATGTGGATGAAAATGTTGCTCTCCTCTGGGTGTCACTGATGGCATCCGCCAAGAAGGAAAGGCAGGAGGGAATTTAGAGCACTTCCTTTTACTTGATGGACCCCTCCATTTGTTTACAATTTATGTTGAGATATTAATTTAAAATTTAGTGTCTATAATTTATAGCTCTTAGATAAGATGAAGGAAAAATGTTTAACTTATACAGAGAGCAGTATTGTTTGCATTAAATTATTCCATTTTGTATAAATTCTGTAGCTGGACTACATGAAAGATCTTAAGTTATGGCATTTATTATCATTGTTATTTTATTTTATAATAATTATTGTCATTTTCTGTCGATCAGAAGGTGTGGTTTACAATGTAGCACAATAATTGTGTTTCTTGCTAACCATAAATTATTATGAATTTTTTTGATTTTTATGAAGGAATGAAACTGGAACTGGCACTGGGAGCTCTCCAGTATTCATCTTGGGTGTGTTCCCTTGCTTTCTGTGTAAACAATCATCAGAGGATGCGTGTTCTGCCCTAGAGCCCAACTGGTCCATTGTGATTTTGACTTACCCTGAAAGCTCCTGGGTGGGCAGATGACTGAGTGGATGGACAAATAGTCCAAAAGCTGTAACCTTTCTCAAGTTTCTTAAGAAATAAAATCCTGAGACTACACTAGAAGCCAAAGGATAATTATTTAATGCCCTAAGAGGAACAGACCTGGAGAATCTGTGCATGGGGCCCCATAGTTCTGAGACCTGATAGCATAGTTTGTCATCTTGTTCCTGCCAAATTCCACAAAACCAACCTGTTTTCTCCTAGTTGAGGGTAGCAGGGAAAATATATATATATATATATATTTTAAATATATATATAAAATCTATATATCACAGAACGTGCCTACCTGTGATGTCATCCTGTAACAAGACTAGAGACATTTTAGAAAGGCTTGTCCACTTAGAGGCTCATAGGGCTGGAAAAGGACTACCCTGAAGAGCCCTAATTTCAGGCCACACTACCCTATGAATCTCTCTGGTTCATTACTTCTGGGAAATGAGGCTACAGCTCATGTCCTCTTTTCATCCAACGTAACACACTAACACTCCAGCTGGTCCTGTTCTTGACCACCTACAGTGACAAAAGAGAAACATGGTGGTCGATGCCTATCTTACACCTTTCAGTCACGATCTTCCTAGAAAACCCCACCTGACCCCTCGTACTTTGGAAGGTTTTTTTTTTTTTTTTTTTTTAATTTTTAAAAGATTTTATTTATCATTTTTAGAGAGGGGAAAGGAGAGAGGTGGAGAGGGAGGGAGACATCAATGTACGGTTGCCTTTCACCTGCCTCCAGCTTACAGACCTGGCTGGAGACCTGGTTATGTGCCCCTGGCTGGAAATCGAACCAGCGACTTTGGGTTTGCAGGCCGGCACCTTATCCACTGAGCTACCAGCCAGGGCCGTGGATAAGTTTTTTTGATTTCCCAACTTGACCACCTGTCATGATAATCTGCCAGATAATGTCATATACCTATCTGGATATACTGTTATGAGTATATTAGGGTCATATATAACATTGAATCTTTAGTCCTTCACTGTATTGTCAAGAGTTTAACAAAGATCCACATTAAACATCTTATCTTTTAGTAGAAGTGACTAGAGGCTTTGGGAAGAACAGTGTCTTTGGGTTAAGAAGAGAAATGCCTTCTCTATCCCAGCCTTGCCCTTTCCTGCCTGCCTGCCTGAGGTTACCAGGACAGTTTTGAATTGGTATGTTTCTTTGAGATCCCCATAGGTACCTGAAGAGCATTAAATCAGGAGCTCAGGGAATTTAAGGGCTAATTCTTTAGTCCTGACGACTGTGTAACAGTGCTTTCAGGAACCTCACAGAACTGTGATTTTAAGCTTCATTGTTGATTGAAAGTTTAACCCCCTTGGGATGACTTTGGGTTCACATGGTTTTGACTAACAGCAGGATAATGAGTTTTGTGTTACAGAGAGGCATTTGTCTCTGATTTCCATCTATTCCTAGATCATGTACAGGGAATAACAATTCTTAGAGTTGCTTAGCAGAAAAACTGAGAAACCTGCATCCATTTGACATTATAACTGATCTTAAAGTTTAGACGTGTTTGCAAGATGGGAGAGAGCACCTATGCAGGAAGGTGAAGATGCTAGCTCTGTTCTAAGATGATCCGGTATGGCCTGCTTGAAGTTCAGATATTTTAAAACTTCAGTATCCACCCCTCAATAAGTAAGGATATTTTTAGTAGCATTCAGTAAGTACTGGACATCCATTTCAGAGCCTCTTTGTGCTAAATGTCCCCCATACTCAAAGTAATAGATTTGATGGGTGTGGGTTTTCCTGGTACCAACCCAATTTTAAATGCCCTCCCCTACTATGGAGCACTATCATCCTTTCTGTGTAAAATTTGCATCCTTTTGATCAAATGATTTACTCTTTTTTTTCTCGCCCCCCTTACATCTCATGTTTTTCCCCTTAAAATGTTCCTACTGGAACTGAATTAGTGAATATATATACCCACTAAGCCAGAAACCAAAATGCCACCACATACCACCATCAGCAATCTATATTCTAAATACCCAAGACCAATGTTATTTCCTGATTTCCTACTGAGCCTGAGCCTCAGAACCTCTCACCACACAGCACTGGAAGCAACACTACCACTTGAAAGAATTGGTGTGCTCATAATTAGCTTCCAAAAGGTGGTTTGAGATCTGGCATCATCCCTAATGGTAAATGACAGGATCCCACCCTCTGGCTCTCAGAGGGCAGCGCCACTTGCATCCACCACTGCCCTTTTGGACTACAATTCCCACTGAATAATCTCCAATCACTGACAAATTCCAAAATGTGTCTCCTCATTTACATCATTTCATTGTGTTAAATAAACATGTTCCTCCCTCGCCTTCTATAAGCATAGAGTTAACACAGTATATTAAGTCAGTTACTTGCTTCCTCCTTTGACTTTGGGAGACTAATGTACCAAAACAATGTGACATTCTTTTTTTTTTAAGACTTTGACTTGTACTGTCAGTATGAATTTGGTGACTTTACAGGCAGCAAGATTTTTCTTCTTTGCTGATTTCATAGAATAATGTTCTAATATATTCACACCACCAATGTTCCCAGCCTCACACGCTAGCTCACAAGAATCACATTAGTCTGTTTATTAGCACATTACAGCCAATACTGCAGGCAGCCCAGCAGAGGACCCCTGTGGAACCTGGAACACTTCTCAGGGACAGGTGGCAGAGGAGAGGCGCTTTGAGAAAGGGTTGCCCTAAAGGGGTTAAGGTTTTAACTGTCACATGGCCAGAGCATGATGGCAGGATTTTACAGAGCCAAGCCCTCAAGCAGATGGCAAGGCCACTGTCAGGAAACTCTGGCAGGATCAGCCCTACTTCCTATAGCCACTTCACAGCACATGAGGGAAGGCTGGCCCCTGGCTTCTGCCCCATGACAAAGCAGACAGGGTCCTCCAATGGCTGCACCCCACAGGAAACCCCATTCAGAAAGTGCAAGCTATTAGGAAGATGTCCCTCACTGACCATATCACCTAGGAGCGAGCCCTTTCCCTCCATTTCTCAGACTCCGAAAGCAGGAAGACTCACTTGATTCTTAGTTACAGTAAATTAGGTTCCCTAACAACTTGGAGCAAAGGAACTTCATTTCTGTGATAATGTCTCAAAATGAACTTCCTCATCCGTGTCCTCTGTAGTCTTCACTACTGTTAGTTCCCATGTACCGTGTTGGTTTCTGATCTGACTTTCTGTATATCAAACAACTGCACAGCAATGGAAACAAGAGTGACTATCAAAGCAAACAAACACATAGAATTAAACAAAAAGTGTACTTCACTGGTTTTTTCTTCGTCATCTTTTCCTTAAGGCACTGATTGTGTCCTGAGAGCTGCCTTCACAAATCTCAGCATTTGTCAGAAGACTTTACATGACCAGGTTTCCTGCAATAGGTAATAGGAAAGCTTTTCTGTGGCTCTTTCATTAGACACCTCCACACTATTTTGTTAGTCTCTCCCTTATCTTTCTGGCATAGCCTAGATAGGCACTCTGCTTCTTCCCTAGTTTTCCTGCTGCCCATCTTATAGTTATTAAGCATTATTAGTGACCCCACTATAACGTGAGCATAGAGAAGGAAAAGGTCAACGTGAAAATCTAGCTTCTGAAAAATACTCTTGGTAAAAACGCCTGGGAGTGGAGAGCTAAAACATTTTGGATTGTCCTATTTTCAGCCAACCCTGATTCCGACTCGCGAGGGGAATTGGAAGTTAGCAACATGTACAAACACGTACCACACAGACCATTATAGCCATTTATTTGGGGAATTGCTTTGCCTGTAAACTCATAACTGATAAGGCACATTGTCGCCAGATTATGGGGGATGAGGGAGAGAGACCCATTTGAGGATCCCGATAAAGGGCAGAACCTGGAGAGCTTCCTCGTTTGTCCCTCCCTCCCCTACTCCAGGTACACATAGCCACAGATTTCAACATCCAGTTGGTCTCTTCACCCCTAATCCTCATCATCAAGCTTCTGTTAAAGCAACACATCTGTAGAAATGAAGTCCTTGTTGTGATATTGTTGTGGTTTATTTTTATTTTCTTGGATCAATCGAGTCCACAAAACAATGCTTGGAAATTCATTCTCAAGAATTCATGTAGAACATGTGGCCTACATGAAAGCCTTGGCAAGATTCTTGGCCAAGCCAAATCAAGAACCCAGCAGATCATGCCCAAGAGCACAGTTCTGGTGAGAAATGAGTTACTCCTGTAGGGTACGGAATCCCAGAGCTGGTCAGCCTAGGTGCAAAGATCCTTCTGCCCCAGAAAGTGTTAGCTCAGCTCTGTGCCAATTCAATACAGCTGCTATGGGAAGCATAGGCTACAGGTAATTGAAATACAGCACAACAAAACCACCCCAAACCAGGTTTTCCTCTTAGAATGAAAAAATAAAATATAATTATTCCTCAGGTTATTCTTGGCAAATGACAAGCTGAAAAACACTCTGAGGGTACACTGGCTAATGTTTGAGTGTACTGAATCCCTTCTCCCAGCAGGAAGGAGAAGGGATTGCCACACAGAAGGGACAGGTTAGGAAATGTACTGATGGTCATTTGGTGCAGGTGAGTCGAGTGCCCTGCACTGTCCAGATGGATAGGAATTTCACCCAAACGTATCCATAAAATACAGTTTGCTCCATTTATATTTAATAATCTGTTTACGATCATCTTGTCAGGACACACCACCACGAGGACATGTGACATACAAGGTAACATCAGCGTCACAGAAATCACTGCATTTGAGCTGTACACTGAAGCTCTAAGCAGTTTGTTGGCTTCTTTCCCTTGGTTTATGAAAGAGGTAGGTCGTCAGCAAAAAAATATATATATATATTAAAGAAACATTCTTCAAGAGACTAACAAGATGAAGAGCAATGTCAGTGACATGCAGTCATATGTCATCAGATACACCAATTACACCAGGGACTTAGCAGAACACAACAGCCTATCACGTTGCTAAAGAGGCGCCCTGGGCAGGAAGCTCAGCATCGTCTCCTGGGGCAGCTCAGGGCTTGGCAAGAGGCGAGTACAACAGACTATCCCGAGTTTCCTGTTAGTCAATAAAACATAAACTGGATTTTCTGAGAGGCTATCCATTCCACAGTGTCCTAAACCAGGGCTGGTTTGAGAACCTGATCGGAATTCACCTTCTAGAGCACAGTGTCCTTTATGACAAGACATGGCACGCAGATGAATAATGTCCCATCGCCTACTGAGAGTCATTGAAACTCAATGGGGGCTGCAGAGGATCACAGCCCCTGCACATGTGAGCAACAGAGTCCAGGGACACGGCAGCCAAAATACCTGGATCACATGCCCTTTCTGTAATTTAGATGAATGGCGTTGTTTGTTTCCTGCAAATGCTGGTCTTTCTGACTAAATTTTTTAATGAGCGTTCCAGGAACTAAAGCCACCAGAGCGATGGCCAACAGCTTAAAGGCCGTTTCCCAGGAGAAAAGAGTATCCAGAGAGGTAAGTGTTGACAGGATGGAGCCTGTCTGCACACAGATGAAGTTGTAGGGGATCAAACCTGGAAGAAGAAAAGGGAAAGAGCCTGTTACTGGAGGGGGCAGGAAAAGGAAGAACATGAACCCTTCAGAAGTATCACCATGAATTCACAGCAGGGACTCCAGGTTTGCCCCCAACCCCAAACTGGCTCCTAACCCCTACACCTATTATTACCTCCTTCTCGCCTTCTTTTCCATTTCTCCCCTCCTTTCTTCACTTCCCCTACAACCTATACAGCTGCTTTGTTCAACAGAAGGATTTGAGATGGCTTACAAAACTATATACGCTACAATAAGATTACAAAGATTTTAACTGGAAGGACAAAATGAGTAAAGAATAAAATAAGGGAGTTAGGACACAAATGCATAAGGTTCACCCATTTGCTAGAGGTGGGTCCCAGATTTGGTTCTGGGTACCCATGAGGCAAGTAGCATTATGAGATTTACAGTATGCTTAACATAAAAACAAACAAGTTTCTTCAAAGTACTACTTTTCATGTTCTATACTGTTAACAAGAGGTCACCAAGTTCACGGGATCTCAAAGTCTGAGTGGTGGTTCGTCGGGCTGGTGGCATAACAATCCCATAAAAACACAACCTCGGACTCCACCCCAGAGATTCCGGTTGCCTGAGTCTAGTAGAGCATCAGGAACCTGCACTTTTTTCCTTTTCTTTATCATTTTTTATTTTCAATTATAGTTGATATACATTATTACCCCAGTGGTTAGGCATTACATAACTTAACTAAATGAGCATCCCAATGAACCTTACACCCACCTGGCACCATACATAGTAATTAGAATATTATTGACCATAGTCCCTATACTGTAGTTTACATCCCCATGACTATTCTGTAATTGCCAATTTGTCATTAATCCCATTCCCCTTTTTCATCCATTCCTGCTAACCACCGCCCCCCCCCCCCCCC